>VMDO01005476.1:0-111451 GCA_007922755.1 Pedetes capensis | reverse complement strand
AGGCTGGTTCTGCAGGCTGCCACAGTGAAGGCAGAGAGACTAGGACCATTTTAACACTTGAGATCAGGAGGCTCTAGCAAAGGTGAGGAACAAATACGAGAGGCCTGGTAGTCTTGATTCTTCTGGACATAAAGATCTAACTCCTGGACTCTCTCAGTCAAGTTTAACCAAGATCTCATTCCTGTCAGCAGAAATTCCAATGAATTCACAGGTCCTGGCAGAGCCCTTTCTGTCCCCCACACACTGGCACATTCAGATCCACCTTTGGACTAGTCATCTCTTGCTTAGGCCTGAACTTTACACTCGACTGTGTTTCTGATTCCAGGTAAAGGCTATCCACCCTTCCTACCAGGATCATTTACCTCATCTTATCATCAGTTACCTAACAATATTCCCATTTAAAAATTCCCGACTTTTTACTCCCATCAGCTCACACCCCATGAAAGGCAAACAAATCCATTTCTTTAGGGATTAAAAAGTTTTTAAATACAATAGTATGAAAATATAACTTAAAAATATAAAAGTCAAACAGCATACGGAAGACTTAAAAATCTATGTTTTGCCTATTAGTCCCATAGGTACTTTGTAGGAAATAAACATATACTCAAAAAACAGTAACACTGTCACAGACTCATAAAACCGGCTTTAGAAATCAAGAGTTACAAAAGCCATTTTGAGTAAGAAGGCATTCCAGTTCCAACTTGGTCAACAAGTGACTGTCAGCCCCAAGCACGTCACGTGTCCACACTGCCCATAGCCTCGGTAGAAGGACCCATTGCAGTGAGTGTGTGTGTACTGTGTTTTCTTCCACTATGCCATTCAGTCAGACACAGGACAGGAGCTTCAGGGTCTCTCACAACACCACAGAGGACAATAACAAAGCTCTTTGCTTGCATATTTGGTCAGGGTTTGTAGTGCAACTGAGCGGGCACCTCCAGCTGCCCACAGCCCCCTTGTGCGCTGGTTCCTCTTCCCTCTTTCTGAGTCACAGTAGTCTGGGGTGGGCGGAGAGTGGGCAGAGACAGCAAGAGGAGTGGAGGTAGAAGAGGAGGAGCAGAGAGAGAAGGGAAGGGATGGCGCTGCAGGGTGACCATCTGTTGACCCAGCAGCCACCTGGGTCCCAAACCTGTCACCCCCAGCATGGGAATGTGTCATACAGGCAAGCCAAAGCGGTGCTTCTTCTTCTTCACAGGTTTGAGGGGGGTCAGTCTGTGGAGGTCCTCCTCTGTGTCAGACTCCTCCATCTCGTCATCAGCAGAGATCAGGATCTGAGGGAGTAGAGAAGCATAGCCTGAGATGCCACCAGCAGTGGCATCTGTGGTCATCCTACCTGAACCCTGGGCCCCTCCAGGAGGCCTCAAGCCATATGCTTCATTGTAACAGGGTTACAGGGTGGCCCCCTTACACACTGAGACATGCTGGCTCGATGAAACATCTCTGGCTCTATCAGTGCTCCCCATGTCTCCATTCAACCTCCAGCTGAATCCAAAATGAGTCAGAACTGACTCAGCAGGAACCAGCAGCCTTAGGGCACCTTGGCAAAAAAGCTCCATCATGACATGTGGACTTGTGAAGCCAAAGGATGCCTTAAAGACAGAAGAGGCTAACTGAAAAGCCTCTTAGAAAAGGAAAGGGAATTGCCAGGCATGGTGGCACATGTGTGTAATCCCAGCACTTGGAAGTGAAGGCAGGAGAATCCCAAGTTTGAGGGTAGCCTGGGCTATATAACGATATTGTCTCAAAAAAACAAAAAATGGAAGCGTGCATGATGGCACACACCTGTAATGCCAGTGATTCAGGAAGCGGAGCCAGGAGGATCACAAATTTGAGGCCAGAGGCAGCCTATGCAACTCAGCCAGACACTGATTCAAAATAAAAAATAGTAATAAAAAAGGGGGCTGGGGTGCACCTTAGTGGTGGTGTGCTTGCCTAGCATGTGCAACGCCCTGGGTTCAACACTACAGCTCTAGACGGGGCGGGGGGGGGGGCGGGATAAGAAATCCTCCATGGAGCACACACAAAATGATTTTAGAGGGGCTGCCTTGGACCCACTCTGTCACTTCTGAAGTCAAAGAGTAGCCCTTCCTTTCCTGAGCCCCTGGGAAGGCTCAACCACATAGCTGGGGCATACTAGGCAAACATGCTCATTCCCTGCCCACCAGTCAGCCTTGGAACTCTGAGCACCAAAGAAAGTCTGGATCAGCCTCCATCAAGACGGAGAGGCCCAAAGCCCACTTGTGCGCAGACTCCTCCTACTTCACCTTTCTCCTCTGAACTGATCCTTGGAGAGCTTTCCACCTCCAGGCCTGGTCTCCTGACTAAACCTTCACTGTGTCCCTGTGGCCTGTATAAGTATGTCCAGTTTCTCAGCCTGAATCACAGAGCATCTTGCCATCTAGCTCAGATTTCCCATGTGCCTCATTTCTTGTCATTCCATCCTACACTCTGGAATAAATGCCACCTTGGCCAGTGTGAATTCCATATAACCTATGGGCCAAGTCATGTGACCATATGCTCATGAGCTGTTGCTTGTGTCTGTAAGTTTGTCATTCACCAAATGTTCAAGTTTTCTTTTTCTTTTTCTTCTCACTTTTTCATTACCCTAACATGTTTAAGAGTGAACTATGCTCTTTTTAAAAATGTCTTTTGGGCTGGGTGTGGTGGCGCATGCCTATAATCGCATAATTCAGCGGGACCCTATCTCAAAAAGTAAAAAAATGGGCTGGGGGGCAGCTCAGTGGTCCAGCACTTGCAAAGCATGCAAGCATGACACCCTGGGTTCAACCCCCAGTACTGGAAAAAAAAAAAGTCTTTTGGTTTCACAATATTTAAAACATATTTTAGTTAGCATTGTATGTGAATATTTGATTTTTTGTTGGATAGGTACTGCTATGGGTTGAATGTTTGTGTTCCCTTGACAAAAATTTATAAGTTAAAACCTAACTACTAAGGTAATAGCATCACCAAGCTCTTACAATGTGACAAGTCCTGTACAGATTTTAGGAACAAGAATCTGGCAAAGATAAGGGCTTATCCTCTGTCCAACTTATCTATTCATCTTCTAAAACTCCCTCCAGACTGCCCGGGGGCCTCCCAGAGTTTGGCTAAGGCCTCAATTGAGCATGACGATAAGCTGTCTGTGCATCCATCTCCCTCCACATCCCCTTAAGTCTAAGGGCCTCTTGGGCAGCAGCAGGCTCAGACCTTTCTGTCACTCTTGCCAGCAGCACAGTGCTCAGCACAGTCCAAGCCTTGCTGGGCCTCTCACAAGCCAGCCTGTGGTGCACCAAGGCATACACATGCAAGGAGCACTACAGGGCTCGAGCACACACACACACATCCTTGCCTCTGTGCTGCTGTTCATGACCACCATTCTTCCTCAAGTCCAAACTTTTGAACCTAGGAGACTTGGAATAAGGATAGAGGAGGCTGCCTCTGTGATGTCTGGCTGTTCCTACATTTTAGAAATTTCCAGCTGATGTGGACACTTCCCTTGCTCATTAGTGGTAGGCATGGCTTCAAGCACCTAATGCTTGAGAGTCAACCACGAGGCCTGGGAGGGTCCTTGCCAGCTTCCCTGGAACAAGGCACCTCCTCTCTTGCCTTTCTCTCACCACTGGCAGAGGGACTGTTGGTAGTAAGCCACCCTCACTACATGTTCCACCCTCCTGCCCTGGGAAGGCCTGTGGGAGAGCAGGCATGGGCCCTGGCTTGATGGACCTCTATGTGGCCCGGGTTGCTCTTCAGTGTAGCTTCTTCCCCCTCCCTCTAGCTGGCACTCAAGAGCCCAAATGCAAAAATGAGACCAGAGACCTTCAGGGCCAGCAGGATGACAGCCAGGCCCTCAGAGGCAACCAGGGAGGCCCCTACCTCAGACTCAGACTCCTCATGGGATGCTGCCCTTCGGTAGCGGACCTTGCTCCCATTCCTCGAGTCCTGGTTGGCTCCCCTCTCTTCTAGTTTAGCTTTCGTCTTCCCCTTTCTCATGAGGAAATTGTCCACTACCCAAAACATCAAAGCCTGTGGGGAGGAAAAGTGCATGTTACTCTGGGATTGGCCACTTTCAGAACAAAGCAGAATGGCTACCAGAGCCAGCCTTCACCACCCCCATTCCAGGCCGTTAAGATCCAGCACTTGGTAAAAAGAAACCTCACGAAACCCCCTGCAGTGTCTGAGAACCTTTGAGAGACATCCCCAGTCTTCATCTCCTTTGCTACAGTTTTATTATTAGAGAACAGGCAAGAAAATCCCTGCTGTGTTCACCAAGGAGTTTTTGTTGAGGTAAGTGACAGGAGCCTGTCTCAGGTCCAGAACCAGCCCCAACAGGTGTTGTGCATGTGGCCACACTCTGCCATGTCTGAGTGCCCTGGTTCCACTTCTACTTATATCATTGGTTCTTGACTTTCAGCTACTGTGCTTTAGAGTTTCTCTCTGAGGTCTGAGCTTAGGGCTAAATGACTGGGGCACGTGAAATGATCTCGACCTGGAAGTCATGTCACACATAGGTTGGGATGCCCTGGTGAAAGGTCCCCTGGCAGGGAGGGCAAGACCAAGTTCCTAAGACCCTTCATATTGAATAAGGGCCCTGGAGAGGGGGACCTGCCTTTTGAGGAAGCCATCCCAAAAGGGAAGGTGGCAACTGATTGCATAGAAACAAAAGTCTAAGGGCTGTAAGGTGACTTTTCTGTCAGACTCAGAAATTTGAAGAGAATTCTGGAAGGCAGGGCACAAAGCAGGGTAAAACATGCAACATGGCACTGACATTGACAAAGAAGGGGACAATCAGCATGACGATGGCCAGTTTCAGGTCTGGGTTTTCGATGGGGTTCAGTAGGGCCACCTGTGAAGAGAAGCAGATGTAGTGAGAGGGGAGACCATAGGGCAGGCACCAGAGTTCCCGAGAGGGCTCAGCTCAGACTTTCCTCCAGAGCCTGATGGAACAGACTCTCATACCCATGGCTGCACGGTCCCCTAGATCTGACTGCTAATGAGGGACCCACTTGAAGCTGTTAGTGCTTTAGCAGCTTTGCCCTTGGTGTGGACCTGCAAAATGCAGTGGCCTTGCAACCACTGAGCCAGAGCCAGGCAGTGCCCACGTCAAGTGGATAGCAGCCTAAAGCTACTGAAGGGGAGTGTGGGCTTTAGCGGGTTGGAGGAAAGTAATTCAGCAGATGCTTCTTAGGGGCATGAGCAATGAGGCAGCAGACCACTTTCTAACAGAAATCCTGCATGCCAGCCACCTCCTATAGGACAGCCACTCTGAGATGGCTTGGCCTATTTGAAAAAAAAAAAAAAAACCCAAGTTGGGCATGGTGGTGTAGGCCTGTACCCCAGAACTTTGGAGGCTGAGGCAAGAGAATCATGAATTTAAGTCTAGCCTGGCTACATAGTGATACCCTATCTCAAAAAAACCCAAAACAAAATAAAAACAACAAAATAAATAAATAAAACCCAGCCACGATAAAATCAAATAGAGGCCAAGATCTGGGCCACTCATTCCAGAGGGCTTTTCAGCAGTTTCATGTAGAGATGAGCAGAGTAGGCTTATTTATGTAGCACTGGGGTCAGAGGACAGAGGCCGAGGCCTGGGAAAGCCATGGCCTCACCCAGGTATCAGCACATAGGAGATCACAGACTGAAGAAGCTGCCTATGGCACCAAATGGCTTAGTCAAACCACTGGTCAAGATAGATGTGTGAGGACATTTTCAAATGTAGAGTTATTCACAGTTATAAAGTCTGAAGACTTATCAGACCATAAGTAACCCACTAGCAGGGGACTGTATTTTCATTAGGTTTATATATGCCAAGGCTTAATCTGGAGTTAGATATTTATTTAAATGAAGTGGATGGATGCCAAGTAAAAGAATGACAAGTTAATGCTCTTGTAAATAGCTACCATATCAAACCAAATCCAGGGCCCATTCAATGGAGTTAAAACAAAAACAAATTCGGCTTTATAACCAGATTGGGGAATACAGATGATGGATGAGTGCTGTTTGCTTAGCTTAGCGAGTGCTGAGGAAGCAAGGACGAGAGGCAAACCTTTTTCCACTGGAGTATGAGGAGGACGATGAAGACAACTGACTTCTCAAAGATCATGATCATGATGTAAAGGGCACACTGGCCGACCCAGGCCCCACACTGCAGAGGGTCTCCTGCAGGGACAGGCAGGTGCTTAGTCATGTGGGCCCAGGCCCAACTCCCCCACAGTTCCCCATGAGCTTTTACACCCCCAGCCACACCCTGGAGCCCTGGCTCTAAAGGTACTTTGTGACCCTCCCACCCACAAGCTCTAAAAAACACCTCATCCCTAACACACAAGCACAGTGTTTTAAATAAAATCAGAGAATTCCTTATTTGGACAAACCAGAATGGCCTTCCTTTCATAAGATTCTAAGATAGAGTTAAGAAGCCCTAAAGTTAGTAAATGCTCACTGCTGGAGCCCAGAAAGGCTGGCTCTCTGTCCGCTGGCAGTAGAAGCTGTATGAAGCAAGACTGCTATTATTATCTGCTGTTGATTTTTCCAGTGCCTGGTGCTACACTTCCTTCCCTCTGCTGGTGAGCAAACTAGCACTGTGATCCATAAAGGCAATACTCAATCTCTTTGTTCACCTCCCACCCCTTATCCCACTCCTTGGCCATCCCTGCTGCTCTCGGTGCAGAGCAAAACTCTAACCTAGAGGAATTTGGATTTGAACCATTTAGTATGGGTGACCCCATAACACCCTGGCTAGGGACAAGGAAGAGAAGACAGAAGACTTCAAGAAAAGGAGGTGGGAGTGATGGGCTGAGGCCTGGTGTTATGACAGAGGCCTGTCACCATGGCCGAGAAACAGAAGGGCGCAACAGTCCATGCTGGGGGACACTTGGGCCAGAAGCACCTCTACAATGCTTCAAAAGGGACTCAAAGAAGGGTGGAGGACCAGTCCCTCTAGGGAATGCCTACCTGACATGCAGAACCTTGAGATTGGCCCCTAGAAGCCACACACACCTCTCCTCAGTGTGATACTCGGGGAGAAGGGGTGTGAGAGGGCTGCCAGGGGTTCGCCTAGAAGCTGTCAGAGGTGCCTGAGCTCTGCTGTCCAGAATAGGGTGGGGGGCAGTGTAACACCCCAGGGGAGGCAAAGGCCCTAATGCAGGTTGTTAGAAGAGAATCTGGCCCAAAAGAAATCTCTAGCTTCTGATCTGATTCTACCGTTTCCATAGCAAACCTTATCCTGGCACCCGTGCTGCAGGCTCCTGTCCTGCCTGGGCCTGCCAACTGCACACAGTGGAAGTGCAAGTGGATGCCTTTACGCAGCTCTAATGGACAAAACAGCAGGCCTGTTGTTCCCTTTTCTGGAAAATGCCAGAAGGGTGGTGGAAGCATGAAGAAACATACTAGTGGCCTTTTCTCAGGCCTTCCTCTCCACCTTCACATCTGGAGTAGGGCATCTGAGCCAGATATAAACCTTTTCAGAAGCACAGGCCCTCCTTGCAAGATGGTTAATGGAGGTTTGAAATGTTTTCAGTAAATGACTTGACCATACTGAGAAAAGTTTCCCAAAACAGCGGATGAAACTATTTGCTTAAACCATTAAGTAGGACTGGGGATAGCAAGATGAGAAGTGACATTGGGAAATGCCTCTGAAATGGGACTGGTATGCCTGGAAGTCAGCAGAGCAAATGACACCACTTATTTACTGACAAAAGAACACCCCCTTGCCTCGAATGTGTTCCCTCTCTGCTCTTAAGCCATGAGTGATCAACAAAAAAGGAAAATGCTTTTCCTCCTGTCTGCCTCATTTCTGAGTTTTTACTGTACAACTAAGCTGCCACTGCCTTTTGTTTTCATTTCAATGTTAAAATTAGAAAGTTCAAAACCATGATGAAAAGAAAAAGAAAAGCACTCATGTCCAGCTCTGGCACATCATCTCCCATGCACCCAGCTCACATATCACCACTGCTGGATTGGGTGCGTATATGCTAGTTTGCTCATTTGTTTCCCTTGAGAGTCTTCCAAATGCTCTCATAGTCTCATCTCTAAAGGACAAAGAAGCCAGGTGTGGTCATAGTGTCCTGCTTTTTACTGTAGAGGACATGTTCAGGGACATGGGAGATTGGTTTTGGTTAATAATTCCCTCAGGAAAAGATGCATAAATAAAGCTGGACATAGTGGTGCATGCTTATAATCCCACTGATTCAGGAGGCAGAGGCAGGAGGATTCTGAGTTCGAGACAGAGGCAGCCTGTGTAACTTAGTGAGACTGTCTCAAAAAATACAAAAGGGCTTGGGGGTGCATCTCAGTGGTAAAGTACTTTCAAAGTATGCACAAAGCTCTGGGTTCAGCCCCTCACTACTGCACAAAATAGAAATAAAAAAAGGGCCCAAAAGGAGAGAGCACATTCACATCTGTGTTAAGATACTGCGGGAAGGAAGTGTTTGGAACGGGTGGGCAGGAAAGCCCACGACGCACCAAGTATGGGACACAACCTCATTTTTAGGGGAAAAGCAGACTGTTCATCCCACTACAGATAACCATGTATCACCCAGACCCGCTTGCCACCATAGCGTTATGTGTAGCTAATGTATCAAGTCTCATGACCTTCTCTTCTAGGAACCTAGTAAACTACCTAGAAAACAAGCCCCTCTTCTTCATTTATTGGAAAGCCATGGGGTCTACATGGAGTTCCTGCCTGAAATGGATGGGGAGGCTCACAGATGTGATAGGCAGAATAATGGGCCTGTGAAGATGTCCACATCCCAATCCCCTGAGAACATATGATGTTACCTAACAAAGGGGGGAGTATGGCTGTCAGTGGGATTAAGGTTGCTAATTAGCTGCCTTTAAGACAAGGAGAGTATCCAGGGTGTCCAGATATATCTGATGTAATCACAGGGGCAACTTTAAAGTGGCAGCAAAAGGTCAGAGCAGACTGATGTGACAAGAACTGGGCTGTTAGCTTTGAAAACAGGAAGAGAGTGGCTCGCTGATGTGAGAACTGGACCTGCTATTGCTGGTGTTGAAGACAGGAAGAGAGTGGCTTGCAAGCCAAGTAAAGCAGTCTCTGGAGGCCAAAAAGGTCAATAGCACAATCTTCCCCATTGCCTCTGGAAGGATCTAGCCCTGTTGATTCCTTGAATTTAGTTCAAGAGAACCATGTTAGACTTCTGGAGGAAAGACCAGAAGATAATCAATCTGTGTTGTCTTAAGCCACTAAGTCTGTGAGAATTTGTTACTGCAGCAATAGAAAATAGAAACTGACAACCAGAAAACAATAGGTAACTGAGGAGACAGTCTGAGAAGGGAGAACTTGGGACGGTCCTTAACAAAGATCTGCTTTCCCTGGAAAGATGCTGGCTTGAAGGCTCTGCTTCCCAATGGCAGTGACTGAGAACAGTCAAGGGGCTGTGGCAGGTCAAGCAGGGAGAAGACACAGTGCATACACAGTCACTGACTTCTTCCTTTGTTTTGCTGTTGGGGGAGGCAGGCAAAACATGTTTGGGAACATGTGGTACCCTAATGACTGGTGAACTGGGACCAGATCTAAACTCTGCAGTCACATAGCTGTCTGTGGGGGACCTACGTTAGCTCTAGTCAGCTACAGTTGAGTCGAGAGCCCTGCCTTCCAGAAGGGGTCTCAACAGCAAAGAAACAGATGAGTACTCTTTGTGGAGTTGGTGGGAGGGTTTAGGAATCCTGGTACAGAGGGCTCAGGGTCCCCATCCACATGCCGGCTGGGTGTGCCACCCACCTCCTCTGGGTGCCTATTCTATAAAGGAGGGTGATGCCGTGTTGGTCAACATGTGCTGTGGTCCATTTCCATTCTGTAAGCTGAGGAATCGATGACTTGGAGAGTCTCAGAAGCCTTCCCTGGAGCTCCAGGAGGCACATGCTGTGTGTTGGACACTATCTTAAATCAGTGACTCATCAGCATCAAGTAACCAGGCTAAGAAAAGCCCTCCCCTGAGCTCATCTCCCCTGGATGGAGACAGACAATTACTTAAGATTTCTAGAAATACACAAAGCACTCACAGCCAGCACCACCAATCAGCTGCCCTTTTAAACGGTCAGTCCCTCAGGGATGTGCAGCCATCTAGCAGTCAGTGGCCCTTCAGCCCAGAGCCATGAAGTCTTTGCGAGGCGTGACTACAAAAAGGAAGGGGATCCAGAATAATGTCTACACTACTTCCCTCTTATTCTGGGTGTCTTTTCATGGCAAAGTGCCACAAGCCACCAATCCTTGTTGGATCTATTTGCCTGGTGGGCCAGACAGACTTGGCCCCATTCAGTGTCCAAAGTACATTACCGTATTCGCCAAAACGCAGGGATTCCCACTGCTGCCATTCCACCAAGACACTGACAGCACGCACTCCCACATAAATGAGCAGCATGCCCACGGTGGCGTCCAGAAGAAAGTTGATGAGGTACCTAGGAAGAGAGGGCACACTGGCACGGTCAGGGAGCGAGAGCCACTAACCCGGGCCCTCACTGCAGTGCTTACCAGGGTCAGAGGTCAAGGCTAACAGAGGTGCAGCCCAGGGACCTAGCCTTTGCCTGGTCTTGCTCTAGGGGGCTGGTGGCCTTAAGTGTGCCCATGCAAGAGGTTGCTGAGGTCACAGCTCTCACTTCCATGTGCCTGGCAACAAGGTATGAATACTCAACAACTTGAAGGACTAGCAGGAGTGGGACAAAGAAACTTCAAAAACTGCAAGGGTTCCTGCCAGGCCAAGATTCAACAGAAGACAGAGCGCCTGGAAGCAGCCAAGAAAATCAACAGGAAAACAAAACTTACTTAACAATAACATCAAGAAAGTCTGCTCTTGATTCCAGTCCAGCCCATGAGACCCCACAACAATGCCACTGCCCAGGGCAGTTCAGAAAAATGCTCTGTGAGGTTTCTTTGACAAAAAGGGCCTTGAGATCCTTGCTCATCCCGATCTGTAGTCATGTGCAAGCAATACTTCCTTTTTTTTTTTTCTTGGAGTATTGGGGATGGAACCCAGGCCCCTGCACATGCAAGGCCAGCCCTCTACCACTGAGTACCATTTGCAGCCTTCATATTTACATTTTTTTAATTTAAAAAATTATCTTGTGGTACTTGGGGGTTGAACCAAGAGCCTTGCACATGTTTTGCAAGTGCTTTACCACTGGTCTGCACCCCAGCCTATTTTTATTTTTTATCTTGAGACAGGGTCTCACTAAATTAAGCAGGCTGCTTCTGGCCTTGACCCTGTGATCTTCCTGCTTCAGCCTCCCCAGTCTCTGGTATGATAGGTGTGAGACACTGCACTCAAGCCCCTCATGTTTACACTTTAACAAGAGAGATTTACTGTCTTGGTAAAAGCCCAGAGGATTGGAGGAAGAAGCGGGAGGGCCAGAGGGCATGCCTGTGGTCACCACATGTTCTCATAAGGTCAGTTTCTACTTGTCTAACAAAACCTTTTCTGTCACCAAAGAAAGGGCCGTTTCTCACCTGCCCTCCCTCAAGGGCTCTGTACCTAGATCCAGCTGAGCACCACTGGCCACAGGCCCTGAGTCTTTAAGGCAGGAAAAGAGGATGAGAAAGTCAGTGGGTCAGGTATTGACCTTCTATGACACCACACTGCTCTGAAATCCCTGCTGATGAGCTCCAAGTCTGTGTGAGACTAAGCTACCAGGAGCTTCTGAGCTACTGAGGTCCAAGACTCCTTATGCAGACTTGCAGACCCCTGCCCAAGATGGGTTTTACGATGTGAATAGCACTCTAATATCAGAGGGAGTGTGCTGTGCTCAGTCCCTGGGGGCCAAAAACCCAGCCTAGAGAAGGAGGGAGGCTTTTTATCCTGCCTGCCTTTCCTCTTAAAAGTCACAAGAGGTCACTCTCAGAACAGAGAAAGAATAGTGCTGGCTTCCAAAGCAACTTCTCTGGAGGGAGGCTGCAGCTCACAGACATTCACACCTGAGACCCAGCCTGAAAAGAACAAGGACAGTGAATGTACATACACCCCCACCTTCATTCATGCACTCACCAAATACTTCTTGAATCTACCATGTGCTCCATTTGGGAATAAAGACCAAGTTCTGCCCTTTGTACCCATCAGGGGAGATGCGCAGGCAGCGGGGCATGTTGTGAGCCCTGGATCCAGTGAGACTCGCTTAACCCCAGCTCCACCATGCCTAAGCTGTGTGAACTTAAGAGCTTTGTATAACCTCATCTGTGGAACCTCAGCGTCAACTTCTCTGTGCCAACAGGAAGCATAATCCAGGTATCTACAGGGTAGGGTGGCTCTGCAGATGGAAAGAGGCAGGGGATGGGGCCAGGATGAAGGAGGCAAGCCTTCTTTGCCACTCTGTCTGCTAAGAGGAGGACCATTTGGGTGGGACAGCATTTCAGGGCCTTGTTAAGATTTCAGACAGGAAGCTCCAGGCATTATGCACTGACAAGGGAAAACAACTCATGCTCTTTAGGTGAAGGTGGTCAGGGGTGGTTAACAATAGGTCTGCCCCTGAGTGTTGACACCATAGAGAAATCCCCACGTATGTGTCCTGTTCTGGCATAAAGCCAGTCCTGCAGTGTTACTCTGCCCTAACAGAGTATCACCTGGGAGACAAAAAGTCACTAGAAAGCCAAAGGACAGCAGGGCATGGTAGGGCACACTTGCAATCCTAGTGACTTGGGAGGCAGAGGCAGAGGATCATGAGTTCAAGGCTAAAGGCAGCCTGTGTAACTTAGCAAGTCTCTGTCTCAAAATAAAAAATGGGCTGGGGGTGTAGCCCAATGGTAGAACACTTGCAAAGTATGTGTAAGACCTTGTGCTCAACCCTCAAGTACCACAAAAATGAAAAAAAGGAAGGAAGGAAGGAAGAAAGAAAAATAGAAAGAAAGAGATAGATAGCAAGGAGGAAAGAAAGTCAGACAGTCAAAGGACAGAACTTGGACTGATGAGCAGAAAGCCAATACGCAAGATGATTGTCTAAGCCCTAAGAGCCAAACGACACTGGGTATGTAAGCTCACAGTGGCATGAACAGGATGAGTTACAGAGGAACATGGCAGAGAATAGGGGTACCCTCCCCAAGCTAGAGGGGCAGCACTAGTAGCAGAAAGCTGGGGCAAGCCCACATTTTCCAGAGAATAGATCTGTGTGTACTCAAATATGGGCTACTTACAGTGAACAAGGGTCCTCCTCAGTGAGATCTGCTAGGTACACGTTTGCAAAGTGGATGAACAGCATCCCTATGGCTTGTTTGGAAGTGTCTAAAAACCTGCACAAAACAGAACTGGCAATTGTTACCAATCTGACAGGAGAGTGATAGCCACTTATGGGAAAAATCACCCAGACCAACTCTGCAACTGAGACTTGAAACCATCCCTAAAACTCAGCAGCAAAGGAAAGTCACCAAAGGACCACATATGTAAGAAAGAGAGGGCTGCAGATCTAGGCCTCCACCAAGTCCCACATCCTTGAGGCTAAAGCTAAATACCCAGATTCGAGAGAACTAATGAAGGGGAAAATGAACGTAACATTCAGCAGTAATGTCTTTAAAAACAAGCAAATATATGATTAAAATTTTATAAAGGGCCTTTATTGCAGTGATTTATCAAGGTTTCCTTTGATTGGGAAACGACTGTTTTGTTAGGGTGGAAGTAAGCCTTGGGCAGCCCACAAGGGCAGTGTCTTGTGGACCCCATGCTGTCTGTCCTGAAGAGGGGGCTGTCTCCTTCCACATGACTTACTGTTCTGGAATTCTGCCCTTGGAATCTATTTCTGAAGCTTTATCACCATATTATGAATGAAAAGCTGCTACTGCAGGGTCATTTTATGTGAAATAAATGTTTGATATATACTAGGGGTGATCAAAAGAATGTTTAAATTAAAAAAAAAATAGTACAATAAAAATGTATTACAGAACTGCCTCAGAAAGTGGCAAGAACAATGGTATATATGTGTTTGAAGCCAGGGGATTAATGGCAATGTGTCTTTTACTACAAAAAAATTATTATTTAAATATTCACTGTATTTTTTGAGTTTACCTCGTATATATGTATACGTACGTGTATGCATATATTCTCTCTTTCTCTGTCTCTACACACACACACACACACACACACACACACACACACACACACAACACACGCAGATAAAAGGGGGCTGGGATTTAGCTCAGTTGGTATAATGCTGCTCTGCAGTATCTGAGATCCAGGATTTGATTCCCAGCACAGCAAAAATGGGAGAAGGACATGGCAATCCACTCCGAAGGCAATCCCCAAAACAATCAGCTATGGAAAACCCTATAAGGGTCACTAAGAGTTGGACATGACTTGATGGCACCTAATAACATGTAAAAGGAACCCACACATAGTCTCTGGCCCTGGTTCCCGACCCAGGGCTCCTAAATTCCTGAGTGCCAGGGGTACAAGAAGCACCTTTTGTCCTAATACTTGGGTTTTGATCCCAGTTCCTATCACATAGCTCCTAAAATTTTGGAATGCCCTGCCTGATTCATCTTTTGTTCTCATGAGGTGACTGTGGCTCTTAGAGAGCTTCAGGATGGGGAAGGCCACCAAAAAGACCAAGCTCAGAACTTTTATCGCCCCACTCTATCCCCAGAGAGAGAAGAGAGAAGTGGTAGGTGGAGTTAAGAATAAATCAGGTCTCTGTGATGAAGCCTCCATAAAAATCCCTGAACTACGGGGTCTGCAGTGCTTCAGAGTTGGTAAACAAATCCACACACAGGGAGGACAGTGCACCCCAAATCCATAGGTACAGAACTTCCTGTGCTCAAGAACCTTATAGACTTTACCTATCATATGCACCTCTTCACCTAGCGCTTCATTAGTATCCTTTATAATAAACAAGTACATAAACAGATAATGTTTTCCTCAGTTTTGTGAACCACCCCAGCAAATTATCTGAACCTGAGAGGGACAGCGGGAACCCCCAACTTTGTAGTCAAGTTGGTAAGAAGTGTGAGTTCCCTGAGTAGCCAGTATTTGTGACTGGCAATTGCAGTGGAGGGAAGTATTGTTGGACAGAGCCCTCAATGCTTAGGGACTGTGCTAACTGCAGGTACTTAGTGTCAGAATTGAATTAAATTACAGGACACTCAGCTGCTAAGTGAGTTGGAAAATCAGTTGGTTTGGGCTGGGGTGGGGAGGACTTCATACATTTGGTTTCAGAAGTATTGTAAGTAGACAGATAGTTTTCCTTTATCCTAGGACCAAGGAAGACTAGTCCTGAAGACAGAAAAATTGACATGGTGGTGTTAGTGTTGTTAGGTACCACTGAGTTGGGTCCCACTTAAAGCGACCCTATACACAACAGACACTATTGTCAGGGATTTTCTGCTATTCATAGGGTTTTTGATAGCTGACTGTTTCAGGAGTGGGCTGCTGGGCTCTTCTCCCAAACCTACAGCACCTGGTGTTCCCAGGCGGTCTCCCATCCAAGGACTAACCAGGCCTGACCCTGCTTAGCTTCTGAGATTAGATGCCAGGGTGGTATGGCTGCAGGCATTTACATAGTATGTTTGACTAATCTCCAAAGTTGGATTATTTTTTGCTTACACTATATGTAGACTATAAAATGCAAACATTTAAGCACAATCTAGCAACAGGTAGACAGATATGAAGAAATCTGTAGCAGAGACTTATGTATCTGGATTGTTTTTCATCTTTTAACACTGGAAGCAGTGTGATCATAATACAAAGGTAGGGATCAAAAGCTGTCTGGAAAACTAGGAGTGCTTTCGTATTACACATCATTCCTAATGATTAACTCTACTGAGAGATTTAACACACTTCATGTTCTATGTAATTTTTCATATTCCATCCCCTACCCACCCCAATGCTCCCATAAAAAACCCCAAACAAAACTCCAACACAGTCAAAAACTTTCTAGGAATGAGTTAATACTTAAATACATACCATATCCTCCATGGTCGTCTTTCATGCTTTGGTTCTCTGAAGCGTTTGACTGGAAAAACAGACAGGAATCAGTAGTTTTCCAAAGCAATAACATAAAGTAAATGCACACACAGGTTAAGTCATCAGTCCACTCACTGTTTACATTACTAAGAAAGATATTTTCTCTTTTAACATGTGATAATGCACAATAAGAACAATGAAGGTCACAGAGTCCCTGTACTGCTGATGACCAGCATGGACTCTTCAGAACTGGATGTTTACAAAGAGTAACTCTTCACAGCATGTGCACAGCTGTATTTTCTTCTTTGTGACAAGGCTCACTTAGATAATTACTGGAAAGGACAAAGGAGAATGTGGCTTCTTCTAACTTGTCTTCTAACCTCTCTGAGGACAAATTCAACCACTCCCCCAGGGAGTGACTGCTTACTGACTGCTTACTCCAACCCAAACACTGAGGACACAAATGTAAAGTCAGCTACCTAGCAACTAGGGGGACAGACATACAACCACACGGTGCAGACTGTGCTTTGCTGTTGTTGTTAGGTGCCGTTGCGTTGTGTCCATCTCATAGCGACCCTTATAGGATTTTCAATGGTTGATTGTTTTGGGACTGCCTTGGAAGTGGATTGCCATGTCCTTCTCCCATTTTTGTGGTGCTGCAAATCAAACCCGGGAGCTCAGAGACTGCACAGTGGTGCTCTATCAACTGAGCTAAATCCCAGCTCCAGAGAGTGGTATGTTGTTGTTGTTGTTAGGTGCCGTTGAGTCGGTATCCGACTCATAGCGACCCTCATAGGGTTTTCAATGGCTGACTGTTTCGGGATTGCCTTGGGAGTGGATTGCCAGGCCCTTCTCCCATTTTTGTGGTGCTGGGAATTGAACTCGGGGCCTCAGAGACTGCAGCGCAGCGCTCTACCCACTGAGCTAAATCCCAGCAGAGAGTGGTATAGGAGAGGCAAATCTAAGGACAAAGGACCACCAACTCTGCTTGCCTGCAAGAAGGGTGGCAGTTAGGACAGGCTTTCCTGATCGAGACCAGGTCAGGCCAGGTCCTGAAGGCTAGGTAAGAGTTTGCCAAGGAGACCAGAGAGGAGAGAGAAGATTCATTCTAAGCAAAGCCAACACCAGGAGCTCACAGGTACAAGGACAGAGCATGGCAGAGTGTGTCTGGTATAATTTAATTTCTCTTCAATACAGCAGATCACAAGAGAACTTGCTGGGGAAACAGCAGGAAGAGAATGACAAGTTGAGTGGAGGCAATATGAGGGATTCTTGAGTGCTGGGCTGAGGGTATAGAATGAATTCTGTAGGAAAGGAAGACCAAAGAAGAGGTCTAAGCAGATTCAAAGCCCTGATGGAACTGATTCAGAAAAGTGGCTCTATTAACTGTACAGATGATGGATTTCTGGTGATAGAGGGGATGGAAGAAGGATGCTGGCTGTGCTCACAGCACTAGGTAGGTACTCTAGCTGCAAAAGAGTCAGCAGAAGTAGGGTGCCCACTCCACAACCACCTTTGACTTTGGCTGGTAAAGAACTCAGACTTGCACCTGTACCCTGGTTATTTACAGACAAAACTGTCTGAACCACTGAAATGAAAAATTTCAAGGCTGCACCCTCCACTCCTGCCCCAAGATCTTGGCAAGTATTCCCATGATTCCATCTATTAAACACTGAAAGTGCTGCCTGTGTGATGTCTACACACAAAAAAAGTATCAAGAGAGAAACAGACACTGATGCAAGCCAGTGGAAGATGCTTCATCACAACCCATAGCAGGCAAAAATCAAATTCTGGCAGTCCCCAGTCCCCAGTGAGGCTGCAGGGGGCCTAGGGCAGTGGGAATTCACACTCATCTCATGGGACAGGGAACAAGAAAATGGTATCCAAATTAAGAAGCCCTGATCTCTGAAGAAATACAGGTAGTCCACATTTGGCAGAGCAATAACAGCCTGTACAAAGAACTGAAATAATAATAGCCTGGTGTTTAGAGAGACATGTTGATACAGAGAGACAAAAAAGCCAGTGTAATTGCAAGGAGGTCTGTCATCTCCTTGACATATCACAGATCCAAAACCCCCATAACAGCAAAGAATCTGGAGCTGAGGCCAAGAGGTTCTGCTGGCCTGAATGGCTCTCCAAAGCAGAATGCTCCTTTCCACAAGCATGCCCAGTCACTGAGAGGCTGGGGGATCCGCATAAAATGGTCTGGAGGGAAAGTCTCCCACCAGGGCCAAAAACACTTCATGCTCACTGGTTCTTCTGCCTCAGGGAGTCTCAATATAAAGGACATCAAACATATCTGAAGGAGAATGTTCTCAGCTCTAGGAGATACATGCTGAAGTGTTGTAGTGGCTACAACTTGATTTCAAATAGTTTTGGGGGAAATTACACATTATATGTAATTATGTATATTAAGTATATCATAAATGGTATAATAATATAAGAAATTATATAATAAATCTCACTATAATTATATTAATGAAACATATGTATTAAGAGAAACAAATGTGGTACTATGGACCAAATTGTGTGCATCCCCTGCTAATTCATATTCTGAAGTCCTAAGGGCCAGTACCTCAGAATGTAACTGTATTAAGTTTAAATGAGGTCATGTGGGTGGCCCCTAATCCAATATGACTGGTGTTCTTATAGAAGTGGCGATTGGGACACAGATGTATGAGCACATGAAGAAAAGTCCATGTGAGGACACAGTAAGAAAGTAGTCATGTACAAGCCAAGGATAGAGGGTTCAGAAAAAAATGAAGCTGTGCATTGTTGCCTTCATCATGGATTTCCAGCCTTCAGAACTGTGAGAAAATGAGTGTTTCTTATTTAAGCTGCCCAGTGAGCCACTTACTCTTTTATGGCAGTCTGAGTAAACTACTTCATGTGGTAACATAGTAATTAGTAGACCAGGTAAAGAATATTTGGGTATTCATTACACTAATTAGACTTTTCTGTAGGTTTACTATTTTTCCAAATAAAAAGTTGAGGACAGCTGGATATGGTGGTGCATGCCTGTAATCCTAGCACTGGGCATGCAAAGGCAGAAATTCAAGGCCAGCCTGGGCTACAGAGTGATATCCTGTCTCAAATTTTAAAGAAGTTGGGGAGAAAACATATTTCAGAAGAATGAATTAGTACAACCATTCAAAGGTGGACTTGGTAATGTCTCAAAATGCCATGCCCCTTTAATCTATAACACACTGCAAGGTATGTATTCTACAAGTATTACTGCACAGGTGCCAAGACATATAGGGATGTTACTGCAATACTTTCATAATAGAAACTTAGAAAGAAATCAATGCCAATCAATGCCAATAATGGTTAACATGGGGTAAAGTATACATCATGGTATGTCCATACAATGCAATATTGAGCTAAAATCAACATGGTACATCTGGATGGATTAATATGAACTGACTTAGCTGGGCGCAGTGGCACACGCCAATAATCCCAGCGGCTCGGGAGGCAGAGGCAGGAGGATCACAAGTTCGAGACCAGAGGCAGTTTCCATAACTTAGCGAGACCCTGTCTCAAAAAGTAAAAACATGGGCTGAGGGTGCAGCTCAGTCCTTCAGCATTTGCAGAGCATGCAAGTGTGAGGCAACAAAAAAAACCAAAAACAACAAAAAAAAGGACAGACTTTTAAATTATACTAATAAAGTATAGAATAATATGCATACCAGGTATGATGCATATTTTTCCCTAGAAGCACACATAAGTGACATTAACAGTAGTTACCTTTGATAAAAACAATCATGGTTCAGGGAAGTAGGCTTTTTGTGTGTGGAGGGGGTTGGTAGGGACTCAATCTAGGGCCTTGTGCATGCTAGATAAGGCCTTTACCACTTACCTACCTGGCCAGCCTGGAAGTAGATGTTTTACATTATTCTGAATGGTTTAAACATTCTTTCACATATCCATATTGCTTCTATTTCAAAACGTAGGAAAGACAAATCTGTCTCAGAGACTTCCACTAATGCAGCAACATAAGTCTGGCAGGAGAAGCAGCATGACTTAGAAGTGGTCTCTGGGATAAGAAAAGAAAGGTGTATGGAGGTGGGGCAGCCACCTACAGGTGCACCTTTGACAGAATTCAGAATGGATTCAGATTCTTCTGGAGAGCTGAAGTATGACTCTTGCCTCCTCCTTCTATCTCTTTTCCCTGGAATATTCCAGAGTCAAACCTCTCTCTCTCTCTCTCTTTCTCAAAGGAAGAAGAAATAGTAAGAGGGCCACTCCAGATGCAGTTTGGTAAGGGGAAAAACAAACAGGAAAATTTGTTCACCCATTATGTCTTGTCTCATGGAGGGGCCTGCTGTGTGACAAATCCCATTTGGCAGGAGATGAAACAGTCAAAAACCTTGCCTTCTTTACATGGGATATGTGTATGAAATATAGAGCACATCAATTGGTGTGGAGATGAACTCTGCAGCAAAACAGGAGAGAAAACAGCTGGAAAGTGAGGTGTGAGCTGTACCTGAGGGGGCTGGGAGGTGAGCCAAGATCTGAGAAAGGTGCAGGGGAGTCAAAAGTGCCTCACCATGGAGGCCTGAGCAAAGGCTGTTCTGCCTGCTGTGGTCCACTTTGCTGCCATGCTGACAGAAGCCTGAAGAGGGCAGTGTGGGAGCAGGGAGACCCTTAAAGGCCAGGGCAGTGACCCTGGCCAAAAGATGGCAGCTAGACCTGTAGCTGCAGGAGGGCTGTGGAGAAGAGGTTGGATTCTGGCTAATTTCTAAGTTCTGAGCTCATAGAGTGGCTACAAGATGTGAGAAAAAGAGGACAATGGGGTGGGGGGCAGTGGGAATTCAAGCTCATCCCACAGTGAGTTCTGTCTAAGTGTGACAAAGTGGGGACAGGGGGCACCGAGGAAACAGAAGACTCTCTAAAGGTAAGAAGCCAGGAGCTGCCTCCAAGCCCCTCAGGGAGGGCAAGCCAGGCAACCAGCCCCAGGAAACCAAGCTGCTCCCTCAGAAGCCATCAATGGCAAGGATGGCACACAGAGTGGCTCCAATAGGCCTCTAGGACAACCCTTTCCTAATTACCCAATGATGCTCCTGGGGGTTAAAGGCCGGCCACCCACCCACTGCACATTCCCTGGGGTGGGAGCAAGGTGATGGAGCCTCAAGGACTCCTTCCAGAACAAAGGGAGCTGGACACTGCGGGTCCTGGGGGCAGCAGCCCTCACGGGTGCCTGCCTCCCCCCAACAGGTACTTTCCCATTGCTGTAATGATGCTATGTGGCAACTGCCTCCAGCTCAATGTGGGCTCTTAAGCAGGCTCTCAGCCTTTATGTACAACAGGTGGAGGGGGGGCCAGCACTCCTCAATAAGAGAAGTGCTCAAGAACTTGAGCTTCAGAGATGGACAGAAGTGGTTTTTAATTCCATCTCGGCTACTAACTATACAAATTTATTCCCCAAAAATGGGAAGAGGTACAGTTATGACCTGCCAGGTTATCATCAGCATTAAATGAGGGAAGACAGACAAAAAGGTGAGCAAAGAACATGTGCTCAAGAAGTAAAACTCATTCTGCTGTCCCTGCCCTATACGCTGTATTCCCTCTCCTCTCTGTGTCCATCTCCCCCCTCCTGGTTGTGCATTCCCAGTCCTGGGCTCTGCCACTCCTGCCCTGGTCTCAGAAGCACAGGACCCTGGATCTTCCAGCTGCACCTGACC
The DNA here is from genome assembly GCA_007922755.1 of Pedetes capensis. NCBI lineage: Eukaryota > Metazoa > Chordata > Mammalia > Rodentia > Pedetidae > Pedetes > Pedetes capensis. The sequence goes on along the minus strand of VMDO01005476.1, from coordinate 89,880 downwards.
TCTTCACACCAGGCAGGTCCTGCCCCTCCCAGCAGCTATGGACCCTAAGACTCCCCATATGTCCCCGTCTGCCTTGGCCTTCCTAATGCTCTGAGTGTTCCTCTGTAGCTGTCTTTCTTCGTCTTCACTCTTAGGGAGAGGGCTTCTACACTGAGGGCTTGCCAGCCTGGACCTCCCAGGGACACTCTTACTGTGGGCTGGACCCTCACAGTCCTATTGTCTCCTCTCCACTCTTCCACTCCTGCCGGACTTGGCCACTTCTTCATAGGAGGGAAGTGTCCACCTTCTGGGGCTCCTTACTCTCCTCCCTCCCACTCAACTGCCAATCTCCCTGCCCAGACTGAAAGTAAAGAGTCTTCTGGGCACAGCACTTTCCCTATTTCTACTATCAAACTAGTCTAGATTGCATGCCTGTGCTAATGAGGCTGCTTTCTAGCAGGCTTCCCTGCCCTGACTTCACCCATTGCCTCTCCTGTCCTCTCATCTGTTCATCCCCTCACCTGCACAGAGTACTTGCTCTCTGTCGTGTGCATACAATGTACAGAATGAACACGACCCTTACTCTCAAGGAGCGTTCAGTTCTAATTATGCTGAATACCATCTTGGCTAAGAAAACCCCCAACTTCTCCAATTTTATTATTATTTTTTTGCAGTACTAGGAGATTGAACCCAGTATCATGTACATGCTTTATAAGCTCTCTACCACTGAGCTGCACCCCTAGTCCATTAAATAATTTTTTTATATTGACACAGGGCCTTGCTAAATTATGCAGGCTGCCTCTGGCATCGAACCTTTGATTCTCCTGCCTCTGCCTCCCAGGTCACTGGGATTACAGTCATGTGCCACTGTGCCGGTCTCTTATTCACTTTTGAATTAAAACACATCTTGTGCTGGGTGCGGTGGCGCACGCCTGTAATCCCAGAGGCTTGGGAGGCGGAGGCAGGAGGATCGCAAGTTCAAGACCAGAGGCAGTCTGCATAATTTAGCGAGACCCTGTCTCAAAAAGTAAAAAAATGGGCTGGGGGTGCAGCTCAGTGGTCCAGCACTTGCAGAGCATGCAGGTGGGAGGCCCTGGGTTCAACCCCCAGTACCGCAAAACAAACAAACAAACAAAAAACAAACAAACAAACAAAAAAAACAAAAACCCCACATCTTTTAGAAAAGGGGCATATGAAGAATATATAAAATTCAGAGTGCATTTTTTTTTTCCAGATAGGGTCTCACTAGATAGCCCAAACTGGCCTTAAATTCAAGATATTCCTTCCTGCTTCAGCCTGCTGAGTGTTAAGATTGCAGGCATGCACAATCACACCAGGACATAGTACATGTTTTGGGTAACGTTCGTATGGCATATCTTTTTCAATCCCTTTTCCTTCAACTTTACATCTAAGGTGGGTCTATTATAAGCAGCATATAGGTAAACTTTTTGCCTAAAATCTTCACTGGCAATTGTAGGGGGTTGAATGCTAGTTCCCAAATCCCCAAGCAACCTTCCAAACCTACACACTATCACACTGGAAAGCAATTCAATGACTGTCTTTTCCTATCATACTGGGCAGTGACTCATAATACCTTACATACACAAACAAGCCATCTGAATGGTGGAACTTCAGGTACCAGAAAAGGATGATGGAGAAGTTATCTTGCAATAATCCTCAAAAATCACATCATATGGACTAACATCCCCAAACCTAGCCAGTTGCAAATGGCACATGATTCATCCTGAGCACAGAGAAGGCCAAGCTGGCCAGGTCTGGTGAGAGGCCAGAATCTAGGTGACACGTGCTTACTATAATCAACGAATGCTTTGTTTGAGTGGAAACACCTACAAAAGACTGCAGTGCTAAGCCAAAGTCAATTGGCACAGGCCTGACTCAAACTCACTCTTCCTGCCCCACCTCCTGGCCTTTTTCTGGGGCAAGGACAGCAGAGAACAGCATCAAATGCCACCTTCAATCACTCTTTTCCACAACATGTCCTGTTCAGAGCCACACTATGTTTTACCTAACGAGAATATTGTTGGTCTATCCATCCATCTATTCATCTATTCATCCATCCATCCTCCACACAGCTGTCAGTGGGGCTGTCTTAAAATATAAATAAAATTACATCATCTTCCACTCTGCTTGCTTGCAGCCATACCACTGTGGTGTCCAATCCTGTCAGATCTCAGAAGCTAAGCAGGGTCGGACCTGGTTAGTACTTGGATGAGAGACCGCCAGGGAGTATTGGGTGCTGTAGGGTTGGAAGAACGACCTTGCAGCCCACTCCCAAAATATAATCAGCCATTAAAAACCCTATGAATAGCAGAGAAGCACTGACAATAGTGCCAGACATGGCATAGTGTTGGGGAGTGTTTCATCTGTTGTACACAGGGTCCCTGTGAGTGGAAAACCCACTCGGTAGCACCTAACCACCACCACCACCACTCTACTTAAAATGTCTGACATGTAAATTTGTCAAACTTTACACTTAAGACTTGTTTATTTTACTTTATGTAAATGATACCTCCATAAAATCAAAATATACAATATCCTCCAATGCCTTTCCTCAGCATTTAGGATGAGAGGTTGGTTCCTTCTCTGGCCAAGGTCACATGTGACAAAGGCCCTGCCCACTCTTCTGACCTCACCCTGTTCCCTCCAGACACACGGACCCACTCTACATCATCCCTCACCCCATGCTCCTGTCCACAACATTCTTCTCCAAGATCGCCAAGGGGCTGGCTCCCTCTTCCTGCCCTGTTCAGGCTCTCTGCACACCTCCCTGACAGGTGTGTATCTTGCTCATTCCTCAACCTCATCTCCCCATTTTTATTCCTTCCATAATGCTCATTATGTGTTTTCTTGACAACTGTCTCCTTTCTACTAGGAGGTCAGCTCTATAAGCCCAGGAGCTTCTATTCTATTCTATTCACTCCTGTTCATTCCTGGCACCTAGAGGGACTCTGGCTCATCACAGACAGCTGAACAATGTTTGCTAAACAAAGGAATTCATTCAGTTTGTTGCTTAAGCCCTATTTCTTGAGGACTGTTCACATATTTGAGTTCCATGAATTTTCACGACAGGTATTTCCAGAAGATTAGCTTGCAAGCCACTAGTCCTGCAAAGGAATTAAAACTGCTTTGGTCTTAGACAAAGGAAGATGCCAGTGAGACTGGCAGAGGAAAACTAATCTCACCCTTTCTTTCTCCTAAGGCAAGACAAAAAGAATTGACCCATCAAGGTCTCCCTCGCTGTATCTGGCCTTAGATGACAGAAACAGATGATTAGGGTGTGTACCCAGTCTAAGTGTTCATGACAGTTTTTGGTAAGGACTCAACTTTTTCTAGATCAGATGAAGCCCAGGTTCTAAGCTAGCCAGCTTTAATCCTCTTATATGGAGCTTCAACCAAAAGCTGAGAGATAAATGATGAGGGAGAAGAAGAGGGAGAGAGAAAGAGGGAGCATGAGAGTGTGCTAAACTGTTGGATAGCAAATAAATATGCTTGCTTCTCTGAACACAGGCCTCCTTGAGGCTACTGCTTTCCTGGGGAGCAGGGCTGCGGTGCCATCTGCTGACAGGTGATGATGGCAGCAGAAGTAGGAGGGCATTTTCCTCTGTGTGTCCCTCCAGGGGGATTCTGTTTAATAGAAAGAAATACTGTCAGCTGATAAACACATAAGATATGAAACCTTGATAATATTGATTTTAAAAATGCAAATTAGTTATTATTTTCACCCAGATTAGCAAAGATGAAGACATTTGGTGACATATTAGGAAACAGGTACTACTGGTAGAAAAGTAAACTGTACAACTGGTAGATGTGGGGAAGTGGATTTGTGATCCTGTTGGCTCAGAAAACCCCAGGTAAAAGGAGGCATTTCACTGATGTCAGAGTAGCCTCAGTGACCCGAGCTTTCTAAGATCCAGGGATGCTATAAGCAGATGTTACTCCAGAACCTGGGGGTGGAGGTGGGAGCAGGAGGTGGAGGGAAGAGGCCTCCAGGATGCAAAGTTTCATCTAACCACCAAGAAGAGCTGAAGACCTGTATTTCCTAATAAGGGCTTGACTGGTCATATAAGTCCTTCCTAAATACTGAGGGAGGTCTCAAGTATAGTCTCAAGTGTAAATGGGCTCGAAGGACCCTACCCTGTAAATTAGTGTCCCTGGGCAGCTAGGGACAGTCCAGGTATAGGGAACTCATGGAGATATGCGGGATCTCCTCCTGCTTCATGTTATTGTTGCACTGCTATTCTATATTCTCTACTGCTGCTGTTGTTAGGTACTGTGGAATCAGGTCAGACTCATAGAGACCCTATGTATAACAGAACAAAACACTCCCTGATTCTGTGCCAGGTACATGATCTTTTTTATGTTTAAGGTCATTGTTGCAAACACTGTGTCAATCCCTCTAGTTGAGGATCTTCCTTTTTTTGGTTGACCTGCAACTCTCCCAAACATGGTGTCCTTCTCTAGGGGCTGGTCCCTCCTCACAACATGTCCAAAATACATCAGATGCAGTTTGGCTTTCCAGGCTTCCAAGGAGCACTCTGGTTCTTCTACGACAGATCTGTTAGTTCTTTTGGCAGTCCATGGTATATTTGATATTTGTCTCTAGCACCATAATTCAAAAGCATCAATTTTTCTCCTGTCTCCCTTAGTCAATGTCCAGTTTTCAAAACTGTATGATGCAACTGAAAATACCATGGCATGAGTTAGGCACAACTCCATCTTTAATGTGACATCTTTATTTTTCTGCACTTTAAAGATGTCTCTCACAACAGCTTTCCCCAGTGCAAGTTGTCTTTTGATTTCTTGACTGCTACTTCCATGGGTGGCCTGCAGCCATAGTTCTGTGGCATCCGATCCTGTCAGATCTCGGAAGCTAAGCAGGGTCAGACCTGGTTAGAACTTGGATGGGAGACTGCCTGGGAACACCAGATACTGTAGGCTTGGGAGAAGGACCAAGCAACACACTCCCAAAAATCAATCCGCCACTGAAAACCCTATGAACAGCAGAGAAACACTGACAATAGTGTTTTGCCTGTTGTACGTAGGGTCACTATGAGTCGGATACCGACTCAATGGCACCTAGCAACAATGATGACAACTTCCATGGGTGTTGACTGTAGAAACAAGTAAAGCAAAATCGTGGACAACCTCAATCTTTTCTCCATTTATCATGAAGTTACTTACTGATCCAGTTCTAAGGATTCTTGTTTTGCAGATACTGAGGTGCAATCCACACTGAAGGTTGTGTTCTTAGATCTTCATCAGTAAATGTTTCAAATCTTCTTCACATTAAGCAAGCAGAGTTGCATTGTCTGCATAATGCAGATTGTTAGAGTCTCCTTCCAACCAATCAAGATGCTGCATTCTTCTTCCTAAAGTCCAGCTTCTGAGGTTCTTTGCTCAGCACAGAGATTGAAGAGATACAGTGAAAGGACACAGCCCTGACACACACATTTCCTAACTTTAAACCAGGCAGTGTTTCCTTGTTCTGTTTGATCGACTGCCTCCTGGTTCACGTACAGATTCTTCATGTGTACAATTAAGTGCTCTGGTATTCACATTCTTCAGTGTTATCCATAATTTATTGTGATACACACAAAAGCCTTTGTATAGTCAATAAAACATAGACATTGTTCTGGTATTCTCTGGTTTTGGCTAAAATCCATCTGACATCAGCAATGATGTCCCTGGTTCCACATCGTCTCTTCTGAGTCCAGCAGGATTTTCTAGCAGTTCCCTGTCTATATGCTGCTGCAGTGGCTTTTGAACAATCTTTAGCAAAATTTTACAATATTAATGATTTCATTCGATAATTTCCACATTCAGTTGGGTCCCCTTTCTTAGGAATAGGCACAAATAAGGTTCTCTTCCAGTCAGTTGGCCAGGTAGCTGTTTTCCAAATCTCTTGGAATAAACAAGTTAGCATTTCCAGTGCTAACTCCATTTGTTGAAACATCTCTATTGGTATTCCATCAATTCCTGGTGTCCCATGTTTTGCCAATTCCCTTGAGGCAGCTTCCACTTTATCCTTCAATACCATTGGCTCTTGATCATATACAATCTCTTGAAATGATTGGTCATCTATCAATTCTGTTTGGTATAATAACTGTGTATTTCTTCCATCTTTTTTTGATGTTTCCTGTGTCATTTAATAATCTCCCTGTAGAATCCTTCACTATTGCCATTTGAGGCTTGAATTTTTCTTCAATGCCTAAAGCTTCAGAAAAGGTGTGTTCTTCCCTTTCGATTTTCTATGTCCATCCTTTTGCACATGTCATTATAATATTTGATTTTGTTTTCTCAAGCTGCCTTTTGAAGTCTTATACTTAATTCTTTTACTTTGTCATGTCTCCCTTTTATTTTAGCTGCTCAACATTCAAGGGCAAGTTTCAGAGTCTCTTTTGACATGTAATTTGGTCTTTTATTTTTCCCATCTTTTGAATCACCTTTTGCTTTCCTCATGAGTGATATCTTTGATGTCATGCCACAACTTGTCTGGTCTTTGAGCATTAGTGTCTAATACATCAAACCTGTTCTTGAGGTGGTCTCTGAACTCAGGTGGGATATACTCAAGATCATACCTTGGCTCTCATACACTTGTTCTAATTTTCTTCAGTTTCAGTTTGAGTCTTCATATGAGCAGTTGATGGTCTGATCTACAATCAGCACCTCGTCTTGTTCTGACTTCTGATACTGAGCTTTTCCATCACCTTTCCACAAATATAGTCAATTTGGTTCCTGTATGTTCTATCTGGTGACTTCCATGTGCATAGTTGCCGTTTATGTTGATGAAAAAATGTATTCACAATGAAAAGGTCATTGGTTTGACACAATTCTACCATGCAATCTCCAGTGTCATTTCTGTCACCAAGGCCGTATTTTCCAACTACTGAGCCGCCTTCTTTGTTTCCAACTTTTGCATTCCAGTTACCAGTAATTACCAGTACATCCTGATTGTATGTTGGATCTATTTCAGATTGTAGGAGCTAGTAAAAATCTTCCCTAACTTCATTTACGGCCTTAGTGGTATGTGAATAAATTTGAATAATGGTCATATTAACTGGGCTTCCTTGTAGGTGTATGGATATTATTCTATCACTGACAGCACTGTACTTAGGACAGATTTTTGATGATGAATGCAACCCCATTTCTCTTTAATCTGTCATTCCTGGCATAGTAGACCATATGATATAGTAGACCATATTTAGACCATATATGATATAGTAGACCATATGATTATCTGATTCAAAATGGCCCATGCTAATCCATTTTAACTCACTGATGCCTACAATGTCAATGTTTATGTGCTCCACTTCCCTTTTGATGACTTCTAATTTTCCTAGATTCAAACTACATGCATTCCATGTTCCAATTATTAATGGATGCTTACAGTAGTTCCTTCTCATTTTGAGTCGTGCCACATAGGCAAATGGAGATCCCTGGAGCTTTACTTCATTCCTGTCATTAAGGTGGACTCTACTTTGAGGAGTCAACTCTTTCCCAGTCGTCTTTTGAGTGCTTTCCACTCAAAAACAGGAGTACTCCTTTTCTGGCCCTATATCTGACAGTGTTCTCTGCTATTCATAAGGTTTTCAATGGCTAATTATTTTGGGAGTAGGTAAGCCATTTCCTCCTCCCTAGTCTGTCTTATCTTGGAAGGTCTGCTAAAACCTGTCCATGAGTGACTTTGCTGGTATCTGTAATACCAGTGGCACAGCAACACACAAGCCTCCACAGTATGGCAAACTGACAGACATGTGGGGGTATATTCCCTGGACAAAGAAATCCAGGAATTTCATTTAATCTCATAATAGATGGAGGTATGTGTGTGTTCCTATCAACCTACAGATCATGTGAAAAATTGCAGCAGGTACCCTGGTAATACCTATTATATTTTATTTTGGTACTTGGGGTTGAACCCAGGACCTTGCATATACTTTGCAAGTGCTCCACCACTGGGCTGCGCCCCTAGCCCATTTTTGTTATTTTTTATTTTGCGTCAGGGTTCAGTAAATTCTGCTGCTTGCCTCTGGCCTCAAACTCACAATTCTCCTGCCTCCACCTCCCAAGCTGCTGGGATTACAGGTGTGCACCACTGCACCCAGCTCCTATTGTCATTTTAAATGGTTATACACCATGACCTAGAAACTCTACTTGTAGGATTTCCTTCTACATAGTTACATTTGAAAAAACATCCATGAGTCTGTGTATAATAGTGTTCTCTGAGGTAGTATTTGTAAGAGCGTAAAACTCAAAAACTACTTAAATGTCCACTGGCAGAGAAGGGATTAAATACTTGTTGTCATACAATGGAAGGCAACTGTCAAGAAGGTAGAGACTGTACACTTGAAATGGTGAACTTGATGGTACATAAATACAACTTGATAAAGTTGTTTAAAAACTGAAGTAGAGCTGGAAGTGAAGTGCAGTGTTAGGTCATTTGCCTAGCATGTACAAGACCCTAGGTTCCATCCCTAGCACTGCCAAAAACAGAAAAACAACAACAAAAAGGTAGATTCATCTGCACTCTAGTGAAAAAATGCCATATTAAGTGGTGATACAAAGCAAGTTACCAAAATAGTAAATGTGTAGTAGGAACCTATCTTTATTGGGGGTGAGAAGAAAAAATATATACATACAGAAATTTGGAGGTTTTTGTTGTTGTTAGGTGCTGTCAAGTTGGGTCCAACTCAAAGTGACCCTATGCACAATGGAATGAAACACTACCTTTGTGTCATGCACACGATCTTTTTGATGTTTAAGCCCAGATTGCAGACACTGTCAATCCATCCAGTTGAGGGTTTTCCTTTTTTTTGTTGTTGTTGGCCCACCACTCTCTTAAACATGAGGTCCTTCTCCAGGGATTGGTCCCTCCTGACTACATATCCAATAGGTAAGGCACAGTCTAGCCACCCTTGCTTCCAAGGAGCACTGTGGTTGCACCTCTTCTAGGATAGATCAGTTGGTTCTTTTGACAGTCCATGGTATATTCAATATTCTTCTGCAGCACTATAATTCAAAAACATCAATTCTTCTCCTGTCTCCTTTATTCAATGTCCAGCTTTCACAACTATACGATGTAACTGAAAATATCATGGCATGAGTCAGGTGCACCTTCATCTTCAGTGTGACACCTTTACTTTTCAGCACTTTAAAGAGGTCCTTTGTAACAGCTTTTCTCAGTGCAATGCATCTTTTGACTTCTTGAATGCTGCTTCCATAGTTGTTGATTGTCGAACCAAATAAAGCATAATTTTGAACAATTGCAATCTTTTCTCCATTTATCATGATGTTGCTTATTGATCAAGTTGTAAGGATTTTTCTTTTCTTGATGTTGAGGCTCAATCCATACTGAAAGCTGTGTTCTTTGATCTTCATCAGTAAGTGTTTCAAATCTTCTATACTTTCAGCAAGCAAAGTTGTGCCATCTGCATAATTCAGGTTGTTAATGAGTCTTCCTCCAATCCTGATGCTGTATTCTTCTTCATAAAGTCCAGCTTTTTGGATTATTTGCTCAGCAACAGGTATACATGATAAACTGTTAAGCATGGTTAGTCTCTAGAACATGGAGTTATAGTAAACTTTCACTTTATATGCTATGCTTTATATGCTATGTATTTTCATAATGTCCTGGTTGTCTACAGAGAACATATATTACTTCTGTAGTGAGAAAAAACATAAGTCTCTGTTGCTAAGAACAATAACTTAAAAATGACTAAATTACAGTTTTGCACATTAGGTAGTTAATAGTCATCCTCAAACCCAACTCATCTAGAAAACTGCTTCTGAGAATAAAGTGTCCAGCAGGCAGAGCTCACCAGAGACAGAAAACAAGTCTCATGAGCCTGCACTGAGTCCCCACAGAGGTGGGTCAGTGCTGCACTATTATCCCTGTGTGCACAAGCTGCCTGTGCTCCTGTCCCACCAGTCCAGGGCTCTCTTCATACTCTACACTACACCAATTATTTCTTCATGGGCAAAAGCCTCTTCATTCACTACTCCACAGGCTCAAGTTGAATTTATCCACAGGAAAGTTTCCTCTGGCTTTAGTCTCTGGATTGAATACTGGATTCCAATCTCAAAACGACAAGTGTTTGGCTTTTTACCAGTTCACTCATCTGTCATGCCTAGAAAAGACTACACTGATGCTCTTGTGAAAAATCAAGCAGGTCAGGGACAGTGGGAAACAAACAATGTTTGAAGATCTCCACTTGCAAAGGAGATGGAAGTCCATGGGAGTAAGAAGCAGTGTCCTGTGTCAAGTAGCACAAGTATATACTCCAGACGGCAGGCAGGCAGGAGAGGAGAGTCCATTGTTGGAGTAAGATCCACTGGGTCTGAATTCCCGTTTTGCCATTTAATGGCTGTCACAACCTTAGACAAGTCACTTAACTGCTTGGTGCTTCAGTTTTCCCAAGTGTAAATAGGCTAATATGAGAACTCATCTCAGAGGGCTACTACGAGGAGTAAAGGAATTAACACATGTAAAGCACTTACAGAACTTGCCACTTACAGAACTTGCCACACTCCATAATGAGGAGTCTATAATTGTGACTTTGTGTCGTCATTAGAGTTATCATATCAAAACTAGTCAAAGCACCTTCAACTCTCCATTCATGGCTGCAACCATCCACCCAGGGAATTTTATAAAGAACACTGAAAACAGATCTTTTATTTACATAGTCTCAACATATCTCCCTGGGGTTGGGGACATAGTTCAATGATAGAGCACTTGCCTAGATGCATGAGGCTCAGGGTTTGACCCTCAGCACAAATAAAATAAAGAAAAGCATCTCCTTATAAGTTTCTTACTCGTTACAAATGGAAAAACTGTAACTTCACAATGGAAAGACCCAGAGGAATCACTTAACCCAACTCATCAAAGAACCAACACCAAATGCTTCAGGTTAGAACATGGTGAGGATCCCACATCATCACTTTTACAGCATTCATGCCAAAAACACATAACTGGAACATAATCACAAGAAAACATCAGACAACCCGACCTGGGACATTTTACCAAATCTCTGGTTAAGAAAGATCAAGAAAGCCTGAGGAACTATTCTAGACTGTAAGAGACTGAAGAAATCTGGCAACTAGATGCAAAGTGTGACCCTGGGCCAGATGGTATTCAGGGGACTGATAAAATTTGCACATGGATTGTGGATTGATAACAACATATTAATGTAGAATTTTCTGAGTTTTGATCATTGTACTGTGCTACATAAGAGAACTCCCATGTCCTTTGAAAAAGCCTGCTTAAGTATTTAGTGTGCAGTTCGAAAAGATAGAGATCGGAGTCTCCTTCCAACTCCCAAGCACTCCCTGCTTAGGGGTGGACTTGTTCTGGAGCACTTCTCCAAGTACCATGTGTTCCACCACATACCAGCACAAGTCTGGCAGTTAGACCAGCCCCAAAGACAAAGAGAGGCAGGGACAAGCAGGGGCCTGCCCTGTCCAGCACAGACCAGCTGTCCTACAGCCTTCAGAGGAAACAAACATAGGCCAATGTCACTAGAGAAAGTTTCATGGAAGATGAACAGATATGGCTAGATAGGGAGGAAGGAGCAAGGAATTTGGGGGAAAGAATGTGGGTAAGGGGAAGAGGTCATCTCGCTGCACCCCAGCATCTGTTGATTAGGCAGTTCTGCTTGACCTAGGCTGCTGGGATGACCATGCTAGCTGTAATATCCATAACAAAGGAAGAACTTGCCAGAGGATGGAGCCATGGGCCCAGGTGCCTGGCTGTTCTGCAAGCCAACAAGGTACTGCCTTAACCTAGGCTAAGGTCCCACCACATAAAACTATAACAGCTACAGAGACTGAGAAGTTCCTTGGCATGAGTCACTGGTTCCCACACCAAAGAGCAGGAACCAGCAAACTGCTCAGACAATGTCCCTTCTACCCACCCTCCACACTGATGCCTCACACTACCGTACACCAAAAGTCATCCTGGGCTATGGTCTACACAGGTCTAGCCCTGGGATCTCCACTACTGGGAAAATAAGGTTCCATTATAAAACACCTGCAACCAGAAAACTGTCCCATCCATAGAAGTGACACTTAGACTTAGCTCCACAATAAGACTACAGCATGCTTGCTGGATGTTTTCCTAAAGATTTTTCTCTATTTAGGATATTAGTAAACTAATTATTTAAACACACACTGAAAAAAATAAGTAATCTGCTAAATGGGCTAAAAGCATTTTAAAACATACCTGTTAGTTCATATTAACTTCATATAGCAAAAAAGGATTTTTTTTTTTGGTCAATAACTAATGAAATTTCTCAGAGAAATCTGAAGATACAATTATAAAACCAAGGCTCTTGGCAGGAAAATAAAAAACCACTTTCATGACATTAAAGACACCATTCATGAGGAAAGCAAAAGGTTATTAAAAAGACAGGAAAGAAAGAAAAGACCAAATTACATGTCACAAGAGACTGAAATTTGCCCTTGAACATCGAGCAGCTAAAGTAAAAGGAAGACAAGATGAGCTAAAGGAACTAAACAGAAGATTTCCAAAGGGGAGCTCAAGAAGACAAAATCAAATACAATAATGACATGTGCAAAGAGCTGGGGATAGAAAACCAAAGGGGAAGAACATGTTTTGTTTTTATAGTGAAGGATTCTACAGCAAAAATATTAAACAATGCAAGAAACATCAAAAAAAAGATGGAAGGAATACACAGATATACTAAAAAGAACTGGTGGATGATCAACCATTTCAAGAGGTTGCATATGATCAAGAACCAATGGTATTGAAGGACGAAGTGGAAGCTGCCTTGAAGAAACTGGTGAAATACAGGGCTCTGGGAATTGATGGAATACCGATATAGATGTTTCAACAAACACATTTAACACTGGAGGTGCCAACGTGTTTATGCCACAAGATTTAGAAAACAGCTACCTGGTCAACTGACTGGAAGAGATCCATATTTGTACCTGTTTCCAAGAAAGGGGATCCAATTGAATGTGGAAACTATTGAACTATATCATTAATATAACACACAAGCAAAATTTTACTAAAGATCAAAAAGTGACGGCAACAGTATATAGACAGGGAACTCCTGGAAAATCCAGCTGGATTCAGAAGAGGGTGTGGAACCAAGGACATCATTGCTGATGTCAGATGTATATTAGCTGAAAGCACAGAATACCAGATGGTGTCTATATATATTTTACTGATTATGAAAAGACCGTGTGGATCATAACAAATTACGGATAACACTGAAGAATGGGAATATCAGAGCACCTAATTGTACTCATGAAGAGTCTGTACATGGACCAGGAAGCAGTCGTTCAAACAGAACAAGGAAATACTGCCTGACTTAAAGTCTAGAAAGATGTGCATCTGGGCTATATTCTTTCATCATACCTCTTCAATTTCTATCCTGAGCAAATAATCCAGGGAGCTGGACCTTATGAAAAAGAACACAGCATCTTGATTGGAGGAAGACCCATTAACAATCTGCGTTATGCAGGTGACACAACTCTACTTGCTGAGAGTGAAGAGGATTTGAAATATTTACTTATGAAGATTAAAGAACACAGTCTTCAGTATGGATTGCACCTGAACATCAAGAAAACATAAATCCTTAGCATTGGGTCAGTACGCAACTTCATGGTAAATGGAGAAAAGATTGCGGTTGTTCAAGATTTTGCTTTACTTGGTTATAGACAACACCCACATAAGTAGCAGTCAAGAAATCAAAAGACGTATTGCAATGGGAAAAGCTGTGGCAAAAAACGTCTTTAAAGTATTGAAAAGTAAAGATGTCACACTGAAGACGAATGTGTGCCTGACTCCTGCATGGTGTTTTCAGTCGCATCATATGGTTGTGAAAGCAGGGCACTGAATAAGGGAGACAGGAGAAGAATTGATGCTTTTGAACTATCATGCTGTAGAATATTGATATACCGTGGCCTGCCAAAAGAACCAGCAGAAGAAGTGCAACCAGAGTGCTCCTTGACAGCAAGGATAGCTAGACTGCGTCTTATGTATTTTGGATATGTTGTCAGGAGGGACTAATCCCTAGAGAAGGACATCATGTTTAGAAGAGTGGCAGGTCAATGAAAGAAAAAAGGAAAACTCTCAACTAGATGGACTGACACAGTGTCTACAACAATCAGCTTAAACATAAATAAGATTGTGTGTCTGACACAGGATTGGGGAGTGTTTTGTTCTTTTGTATGCAGGGTCATCATGAGTCAGACCTGACTTGATGGCACCTAACAACAACAACAACAACAACACTTTTTCTGTAGAACCCCAACCACATATCCCTGTCTCTGGTCTGCCCTGGTCTTCTGGATCCCAGTTGCTCCAGAGCTTAAGCCAGGAAGGGGTAGGCTGTAGAAACAGCAACTTAGAATTTTTGGCATCTGCCTCAGAAACCCAGTGGCAAAGTCAGCAAGTAAGGAGAGCCACATGTGTGACACGTGCCATTCAAATGTGGTTCCCCACACTCTACTCCTCTCCAGGCAAATGCTTAACACATACACAGGGCGAGGCGGGCATTGCTTGTTCTAATGACTTGCAGGTAGTTCAGCTCAAAACTCACCACCAAAATAGAAAGCCTGCTCAAAGGCCCCAGGCCACCTCAGCTATGACACACTGTATGTGGTCTGGGCAGGAGGATGTGGCATGTGCTGTGGCTGGGTCTCAACATTTTTTTTCCCCCTCAGTACTGGAGTTTGAACCCAAGGCCTCCCACATGTTAGGCACATGCTATACCACTGAGCTGGACCCGCAGCCTCCTTTCTAATTTTGATACAGAGTCCTGTCAAGTTGCATAGGCTGGCCTTAAATCCAGATTCTCCTGCCTCAGGCTCCTGAGTCACTGGGGTCATAGGTATTCACTGTCACTACTTCATCTTTCTACATCATTTCATATTATTAATTGAAAATTAATGAGAAAATGGAAAAGCCTGCTGGGCGTGGTGTCATATGCCTACAATCTTAGTATTCAGCAAGCAGAGGTAGGAGGATCACCACAATTCTGAGGTAGCTTGGTGTACACAGTGAGTTCCAGGCCAGCCAGGGCTACATAGAGAGACGCTATCTCATAAATGAATGAATGAATGAATGAACGAATGAATGGAAAAGCCCATGAAAAGCCCTAGGAAAACCAATGGACCAAAATAAAATCTGAGGAAGAGTATTCTGAGAAAGAAGAACATATAAAAAATATAGGTTCGGCCCCACATGTCTAAACCTACTGTGCATGCAACTTTGTGAATAGGAAAATACAGAAAATACACAAAAACTAACGTTCATCAATGATCAGTGATATGAAAAGCCACAAGAGTCCATACTAATTCTTTAAAAGAGGTGTCAAAGCTGAGAAGAACCCTGGTTGAATGCCCCCAGACTCTCCCTTCTTCCAGTAGAGCTTTCTTCCTGGGTGTCACCTCATCCCACCACCCACATGTAAAACTGTGGTCTCATCATGCCGAGTCCCCAGCTGCTGCTTTCTCTTCTACAAAGTGGCTTGAGTGGAACAAAATGCCAAATGAAACCAAATGAAATGCCAGGGAGGACATGACTGCTGATAACCTGGGATTGCAGTTACTCAAGTGAGAATTCTGTTTTCATTAGCACAAAGGTAACTTCAGTTGTTCACAATTCTTCTACAGTAGGTCCGGATTTTTAGAATGTGCTTACAAGTGGAATTCTCATCAGACATTCCATAACAAAGCCCAACCATACCAAGGCCTGGGACCACATTCACAGAACAAGTGACAGCAATTCCCAGAACTTGTGCAGTCTGGCATGACTCTCTATGACCATACCTCAGAAGCTACATAGAATCAAGGCTGGAATAAAAAACCAGGAATGGAAGTATCTCCATTTTCCCTACACTTCTGTGGAATGTGGTGGACAATCTATAAAATGCTAGTTAGCAATAAGGAGCTGCTTCATTTATTACCTAAAAGCAAGGTCTCCAAAGCTGGACTTTCTGGCTCTTCTATTTATTAACTATGTGCCCATGGGGAGGCTTTAAAAGAAAGGTTCTCAAAGAAACACTGCAAATGGACCATGAATGAGGTAAGTGCATACCCTAATTTGACAGTCAATAATCTCATCCACAATCTTCCATATACATGCTATAGAACAGGCTTGAAATGGACTAAAGAAGGCTCTCTGGAGCCTCTCAGGCACATTACCTGCTTTTCTGAGACCCTCTGCTCCCATTTTCCCCAGCCCACAACAGACCTCCATGTCTATTTCCTTCTACACAAACACTCTACGTCGAGAACCTTTTAGCTGAGTGTGGTGGCATGTGCCTGTAATCAATCCCAGCAACTTGGAAAGCTGAGGCAGGAGGATCATGAGTTCAAGGCCAGAGGCAGCTGGTGCCACTTAGCAAGACCCTGTCTCAAAATAAAAAAATGGGCTGGGGGTGCAGCTTAGTGGTAGAGTACTTGTCTAGCTTGTGCAAGGACCTGGGTTCAACTCTTTATTTGACCAAAAATAAACAAAACAAACAAACAAACAAACAAAAAACAGCAGCAACAGCTACCAGGTGTGGTAACACACACTTATAATCCCAGCACTTAGGAGGCTGAGAAGGAGAATCAACATGAGTTTGGAGCGGGCCGGGTCTCCACAGGTAGTTCCAGGCCAGCCTGGTCTACACAGTGAGACTTTGTCTCAAAAACACAAAACCCAACAAAACAGCCCCTTGCACTTCCTCTACCTTCAGCTCTGGGCTCAAGGGGACGCGTCCTCAGGCCTCCAGGCAGGATCCCTTTTCCTTCCTCTCCATGACCTGTGAGCACACCTGCAGCCACTCCAGCTGGAGCCCCTGGAGGAAGGGGACAGGATCTCAGCTCTTTGTCAAAGCAGCATCCAGCACCTTGCTCAGCACCCAAGCACTTGACAAATCCTAACAGTTCTAACCGTTATCAGACTTTGGGAACAGCATATTGGCCGTCTAGTCTGTTCTTCTAGAACTAATACGAGTTTTCTGAGTAAGGTGCCCACTAAACAGATGCTGTGGTTCTCAAACAGGAGTGACTATGTCCCCCAAGGACATTTTGCAATGTTGGAAGACATTTTTGGTTCTTACAATGGAGGGTGGGGGCTGGGATTTAGCTCAGTGGGTAGAGCGCTGCGCTGCAGTCTCTGAGGCCCCGAGTTCAATTCCCAGCACCGCAAAAATGGGAGAAGGGCCTGGCAATCCACTCCCAAGGCAATCCCGAAGCACTCAGCCATTGAAAACCCTATGAGGGTCGCTATGAGTCAGATACCGACTCGATGGCACCTAACAACAACAACAACAAATGGAGGGTGGCTATTAGTGTCTAGTGGACAGAGGTCAGGGATGCTGCTAAATATATTGCAATGTACAAGATAATACCCTACAACAAAGGAACTAGATTATTCTGGTCCAAATGACAATTGTGCCAAGATGAAAAACTGGGCTAGATGAATAACTTTTTACCAGTGAAGTAACCTAAAAGAGACTCAGTGACTACTTCTACGCATAGAATACCTCAGAAAAAATAATACTCTTGCAGATAACTGTTAAAATGATTGACTCTCTTTATAGTTACATAGCATTAGGCAAACAAATTCTGTGAAAAGCGGGAGGTATCCTTAAATTATCAAGGGCCCTGGAAATCTTTCCTTACTAGTTAGTAAACAGACTCCTGTACTCTGCTCCTCTGTTACTCAGATACTAGACCTCAGCCCTATGGTAGTATCACTACCCTCTGCACAGCTAAGGAAACCTTTATGAACCTAGGATGTAACTCAGATATGGATGAAATGATTGGCAAGTCATTTCAAATTTGCATTTTAATGCTATTAATAGCCATAAGATGATCTGAAGTGCCAGATAATACTTTGGACATAAAAAATAAGAGAAAATCAGAACTGTTCACATGGCCAAAAGTGAGGTGAAGAAATCAAGTGCAGATAACAATCAGAAAGTATACCTGTGCAGCTGGGTGCAGTGGCTCACACCTGTAATCCCAGCGACTGGGGAGTTGGAGGCAGGAGGATCACAAGTTCAAGACCGGAGGCCGTCTGCATAACTTAGTGAGACCCTATCTCAAAAAGTGAAAAAATGGGCTGAGGGTGCAGCTCAGTGGTACAGCACTTGCAAAGCACGCAAACGTGAGGCCCTGGATTCAACCCCCAGCATCACATAAAAAAAAAAAAAAAAAAAAAAGGTACACCTGTGTGAGAGAAGTGGAAGAGAAGTGGAAAAAGGCAGAGTTGGAGGGGACTAGCTTCCATTTTGGCTCTGCACCTACCAACCAGGAGACTCTGTACAAGGCACTACACAGGTTCACTCTTTTGCACATAAAGCAAAAACAACCCTTCCTTCCAGGGTTCCCATGAGTACATGAGAAGCTGAGCATAAGAGCCAGCACATGGAGGACACAGGAAGAGCAAACTGCAGGAAAGAGGCTGGCTCTAGTGGCCAGCATCATTACCTACTACCTTGGATCTGGGCAAAATAAAGGCAATGACTTGGATGTAGGTTCATTACCTGGAAGTTGCACTGTCCTAGTCTACTCCCTGCCTTCTCAAGGACCATGTAAGGCACTGCAGGTGAAAATACAAAAAAGCTTTAGGTAAAGTAAGGAGGTTATGATGTCTATGAAGCCACCTGGTTCAGACACATTCACACTAATCTTGGTTGGGTTAAAGTTTTTTTACAATTAGGCATTCTATGAAAAGACTACATGCAAAACCACTGTACAAGCAAGAGAAAAAGAGACATGTTTAACCTAATTCAGAAAACAAGTTACTAGGGACTTGGGAAATGTTCTTCCATCAGACCCCCGAATACCCTTGAATGCACATACTGTGACAACAAGGATGATAACCTCCCCACCAGAGTGCCTAATGGGTACCTGACAATGACTCAGCTTCCTTATGACTAGCCCTCTAATGTCCACAGCTCTGGAAGAGAGAATTACTATCCCATCTTACTAGAGAAGAAACTGAAGCTTTGAGAAATACTTAAGTTGTTCAAGGGCACAATGTGGCAGAAGTAGAAATGGAAGCCTGGACAGGATCCACAACTGGGGATCCTGCTATCTTCAACCTCTTGTGAAACTCCTCCATTACGACTTCATCCTCAAGCAAAAATTATACTAACTGAAAAATATTTTAAACAGATCATTAAAGCAGCAGAGGTCTCACAGGCCCCCGCAGGGCAATTTTTGTCCAACAGAGGTATTTAACAGCCTAAAAAATGCATTTGATGACATTATTCTATAACATAGATCACCCCCTAATTCAGACAACTCCAAATTACTGAAGTTTTATTATTAATAAAGAGCAGATCATCATTATGGATAAATATTACCAAATAAATTAGCATTTAGAAAATCTAAAAACTTTCTAAAACTAAAGACTCTGAACCAGCCAGGAGACTAACGTTGCCTACATTACTTTCACCCACGGGCACAACACCAACCTGGAACAGAAAGAGGAATGTTCTTCCTTTGACTGGACTAGTACTCTCAAAGAGGAAAGGTCAAGGGCAGAGTTTATGCTGGGTGCCAGGCCCAGAGACAGGTACCTTCATCACTGAGTTCCAGCTCCAACGGAGCCATTACTGGGTTTCCTACTTTACCAAGAAGAGGTGACCACTGGGAGAAGGGTTACCAAAGAACAGGGCATTCACAAGATCTCAAAGCATCACCACTGCAAAGATCATTTATTAATTACCAAGAGGGGATACACCTTTACAAGGGAGGGATGAAGGGTGTTCTCACCCCTACCAACAAGTTATAAACCTTAGTCTTTTTAATAGTGGGACAGTCTCCCAGTGGGATGTAAGAGGGAACATACAGCACAACTTACGGAGTGTTCTTGCACAGATCAGCTTATCTGAATCTAACTGCTCCTCCAGACCAAACTGAAGACACAAACGAGTCTGTGAAACAATGCAAAACGCCACAAGGAAACATTCAAACAACTCTAGAATGTAGACATTCTACATAACCAGCTGCCAGGATTCTTTGAAGAGTCAACGTCAGTAAAACTAAAAAAAAAAAAGGGTGTGGTGTGTGTGTGCATACTCACGAGTGCATGCGTGTGTGTGTGTGTGTGTGTGTGCATGCATGTGAGTGTGTGAGGGGGAGATTCTTCTAGAAGTAAAAATGACTTAAAAACATAACCAGTGTAGTTGGGGATGTGGCTTAGAAGTAGCAGAGTGCTTGTCTAGTGAACATGAGGCCCTGGGTTCAATCCTCAGTGCTGGAAAAAACCAACCAACCAAACAAAAACCACTACCAACAACAAAACCCCATAACCAAATACAACGTATGGACTGTGGTTGTATCAACTTTTTTAAAACTCCCAACTACAAAAGATTTGTGACATCTGGGGAAATGCAAACATGCTGTGGATATCAGATGATAGTATGGGGTTACTACTCTCTTAGATGGTTATAGAGGAGATAGTCCTTATTCTTAAGAGACTTAGCAGAAGAATTTAGGGGTAAAGTGTGGTACTGAATGCAACTTTCCTTCAAATGGCTCAGGAAAGAAAGATAAAGAAAGAGAAAGGAAGGAAGAAAAGAAGAGAGGGAGGGAGGGAAAGGAAAAGAGAATAGAATAGACTAGTAGAGAAGGAAAGAGAAAAGTAAAGTATATAGAGATAAAGGATATGTGGCAAAATGTGAACAACTGATGAATGTAGGTAGAGGGCAGACAAATGTTTGCTTTATTATTGCTTGTCTTTTCTGTGTTTGACTTTTTTTGGGGGTGGGGGCAGTACTTGGGGACTGAACCCAAGGTCTTGCACCGGGCTGCCACCAGGCTGTACCTCCAGCCCATTTTAGTGAGACATGGTCTCACTAAGTTGTGCAGGCTACTTCTGGTCTCAAACTTATGATCCTCCTGCCTGAGCCTCCTGAGACGTTGGGGATACAGGTGTGCATCACTGAGCCTGGCTTGCTTGACATTTTTAAAGATAAATACTGGACTGGGGTATGAAGAGGTGATGATAGGAAATGTGCCAACAAGAGTGTGTATACACAGAACACATACA
The DNA here is from genome assembly GCA_007922755.1 of Pedetes capensis. NCBI lineage: Eukaryota > Metazoa > Chordata > Mammalia > Rodentia > Pedetidae > Pedetes > Pedetes capensis. Next base: position 68,861 of record VMDO01005476.1, on the reverse strand, counting down.
GAGACCACCTGGGCATGAGAGAAAACAATGGACACTCTAATTTGAGATTAAGATATCAAAGCTGAGTGGAATGGTTTGTGATTCTACTTTGGGCCACAGGAAAAAAGCTATCAGCACTCTTGGTACTATGCAGATCTCTATCCCAGCCTGCTAGTCCCAGCATCTGGGAAACAAAGATAGGCAGGCAGATTTATCCAAGTTGTCAAAATGCTCGCTTTATTAAAAGCCAATTCTGTCCACACTTCAGCCCAGATCTCTTACTGTGCACAGTGAAGGAGGCTTGAGTTTTCTCTGCACTCACAAGCCTTGAGTGTAAACATACCCAAATGCCAACACACACATGGGCCAGTGCTGACCTTTGGCTGACAGCAGGGTGACTCCCCTGCACTGGAACAGTCTGCTGAGCTCCTGAGGCGCTCAGCTCTGTTCTGCTGCAACTCCTGTCTGAGTAACTTCAAGTCACAGACTAGAGACCAAGTCACCAAAACAGGAGGAACTGCTTTGCAGGCAGATAGTGAGTGACAAAGCCCCTGATTTAAAATGATTCTTTTTACACAGACACCCACTTCCATGGTAAGTAAATTTCCCAGCTGGCCTGAGTTTGCTTGGCTGTCCTTGTTCATAGAAGAATGATTCCTTACCTGGAGCCTCTGGAAAGCCCAGGGGTTGGGGTTTAGCTCAGCTGGTAGAGTGCTGCTCTGCACTGAGGCCCTGAGTTTGATCCCCAGCACTGTATAAACAGGAGGACCTGGCAGCCCATTGCCAATACAATCTGCCATTGGAAACCCTATGAATAGCAGAGAAAAACTGACATGGTGCATGGCAAGGCACATTGTCTAAGAGTGTTTTGTTCTGTTGTACTTAGGGTTGCCTGTGAATCAGACCTGACTCGATGGCACCTAACAACTAGAAAGCCCACCAACTTAATTCACAAGGTGATTCTGGCATTGGAACAGGGCAGTGAGTGGTGGCCTGTGGCAGCCTGCATGTTCATGTAGCATGAACACACTACATATAGGACCTGGCATACACACCCTCAAGTGCCTGGGTTGAGTCAGTCTGCAAAGCCTCACACATAAGGTAAGAAGTCTGTGGGAGTTCCAGGGGGTGAGAAATGCTTGTGAGAAATAAAATCCTCCAGGGGACATTAAAATTGAGAAATCTTCCTACAGGACAAAAACACAGCAACTAGGGAATGGGGTGGCAGAAGACAATGGGTAAATGAGGAAAAAAGTGATTTTATGGGTGAGAAAAGAGAATAAACATAGTGGCCTGAGGATTCACTGAAATCAGGGATATGAAGTGAGGAAAAAATTACCTCACAGTTTGTCTGGTAGAGAAGTGAGTCCATCATGCTACAGAGAGAGTTGGTCCAGCAGGACAACCAGTTGGCCCAGCTGGTCCCTGCTGTCAGAAATGGAGAAGCACCCAAGAAGAGAAGCACTGAGTCTACTGCCTTGGGAGATACAAATACCTGGAAGAAGAAAGATTATGACCTCAAATAGGACAGCGACTGTTTAGTTTAAACTACTTAGAATTATCTGATTGGCATTTAAAATGTGCCTGAAGATGATGGTGGGAAGAGTGATGGAAAGAGGGGATCTAGCAGTTCCACCAGACTGACGAGCAGGCTCTGAGAGCAGGAAGACAGTGCTTACCTCCTTGAGAACACCTTACTCCCTTTCTTCTTCCCCAAGGTCTATTCCAAAGTGTAAGGTAGCCCCTTAGGAATTTCCTCCTTTTCCGACTAGTTCAAAAAGGAAAAGCCTCACAGTTCTATATCAACTAGACCAAGGAATCTGAGCCATAAGAAAGGTGCTTCCTGGACTGAGCCTCAGCCAGTGGGATCTCCTGGTCTGGCATCACAGTCTTGTAATCTTGTCTAGCTCTGTCTGCTTCTAGGCAAGGGAATGAGGCTCTCACTCCCATCTCCGTTTCTGTGTCCAGGGAAGACCCAGTGGTGGCCTTTCTAGCTCTTTTCCCCATTCCTCTACCCTACATTGTTCCCGGACCTACAAGCCATTTCCACCAACACCTTCCACATCGACCCTTCCACTGAGCAAGAGTCTGCTATCTCAAACAGTCTTTGCACACAGAAAGTACCAACCGCAGTGGCATTTGCACATATGCTCACACTGAAGATTAAGTAAAGAGGTAGTGGGTCCCTGAAGACTCCCAGGGCTAGCATGGCCATCTGAATACATTCAACCTGGCACACTTGTCAGCTGTGAACAACTCTGCCCTGTCATAATCAAATTTCCCACTTTGAATCACAAGGGCCAAACCCTAGGGGATAAGTTGGGCCATTAGCCTCAGTGGAGCTCAAAACAGCCAGAACCAGGCTGTGCAATCTCAGGTTAGGGAAAAAAATAAAAATGAAAACTACTGTTCCTTAAGAGAGAAAAGAAGGCCAGCTGGAAGAGAAAGAGGTGGGAGGGGAAGGAAGCCCTCCCTACGTCTTGAAAACATACATACAGTCCATGCACCCAAGTCAGCAACTAATTTTGGCTAAGTTGTCACAAATTATTGTGGAAACAAGTGAGTATTTGTTCAGCAGAGAAAACAAGGCAAGTAGGGACTAAAAAGGAAAGAAAAAGTAGCAAAAACACACAGTTGAGGACTTGTTGCAGGATTTATCAAGGCTGGGCAACAAGGAGAAAGCAGTATCCAGGATGCGAACTTCTCCAGGGTCACCTGAAACCTGGGAGAATTCGCCCAAAGAAACAAACCCCTTGTTATAAACAAGCAAGGTGGCTACTCTAGCAATGGGACCTTAAAAGGTATCTGCAGAAGCCCTCCTGTGGACCACCTGAGGAGCACATTCTCTGCTGGGATTCCCCGCTCTGCCCATAGCACAGAGTGGGGAAGTTCTGAGAACAAGTTATTTTTGGAATTAATGCCTCTGTACAGATGGACTGGGGTTTAGCTCAGTTGGTAGAGTGCTGCTCTGCACTCTCTGAAGCCCTGGGTTCAATCCCTAGCACTGCAAAAACGGGAGAAAGACCTGGAAACCCACTCAATACAATCCCGAAACCATCAGCCATCAAAAACCTTATGAATAGCAGAAAAGCACTGACATAGTGCTGGACAAGACACAGCATCGGGGAGTGTTTTGTTCTGTTGTACATATGGTTGCTATGAATCGGACTGAACTTGATGGCACCTAACAACAACAAACAAGAGATGATGGTCATAATCTTTCCTTCTCCCTCCAAACACAATCACAAGGGCACCCCTCTCTATATTTTAATAAGGGGAAAGAGGTACACCCCCCACATACACTCGAAGGCACATGTAACTCCTCCACCACCCAGCACACAGGATCACAAGGGCCATCTAGGGCTTCCTTCTTCATTACAAAACTCCCAAGGAAGTGTCCCTGGTGACAGAGCACAAATATTCTGAGAACTTTTCGAACCCTGAGAATCTTCTCTATTAAGCCACTAGGTTCCCCAAGTTTCATGAAAAAGGAAACTTCAAACATAAATACTAAAAGTGGGCCGGGAAAGGGAACAGCCAGGGAAAGTTTGAGGTGCAAGTTAATTGGAAACCTTGGGACAGAGATGGAACAGGTGGGTCTGTTGGGTAAGGAATGAGAGAAAAGGAGATGTGGGGGAGACGGCAGTCTGGGTGGGTTCAGCCCAGAGCAAGGGAAAACAAAGCTGAGGGGAGAAGGACTAAGGGGTTGATCCCAAGAAACATAATGCACAGCCCCAACACTCCAGGTAGCAAGGTAGCAGGATTCAAATGCCACAAGTGATGGCAATATCCTTGGAGTGAAGGTGGAGAGAAGAGCTCAGTATCAGACTAGGGATTTAGCGATGCGAATTTAAAGCGTGAAGGGGAGGCTAACAAGAGTCCTTGAGAGGCAGCAGAGGGAGGGGTATAACCTTTGGGGGCAACGGGTCCAGAGTGGAAAGCGGGGTAACCTTCATTTGTGGTGGAAGGTGAGAGGGAGCAAGTTTTAGGCGGGTATGTCAGAAGAGAAACGTGTAAGGTGGAGAGCAGCAGGGTCACTCCAGACTAGAGGCTTCGGCGATAAGGCAAGGGCTCAGGACCCTGGGGTCGGGAGCCGGGACTCCTTCCTAGTCTGGGAATGTCCAACGTGGGCTCGAGGGGGTGGAAGGCACCTTGTCCAATGGGCCCAGGTCCCCAGGCCAGAACTCTTCCGGCAGGAGGGTTCCCGGGGCGGGGCTGGGCCTACGGCTCGCGGCGCCCGGCCTGAGGTGGGGCTGGGGTCTCGGACTCACGCATCAACGTGCTGAAGGCGACGACGCCGAGCAGTCCCTGCAGGAAGATGCCGAAACTGTGCATGAGCGCGCCGCTCTCGCAGCGGCCCGCCCCGGACGTAATTGTGGAGGACGGCCCGCCCGGCAGTCCACGGCTGACGTTCCCAGCAGGGCCCTGCATGGCGGCCTGGCGGGAAGGCGCGGAGCGCCGGCCCGCCCGGCCTTGCTACTGCCAGAGCCGCGTAGCCTAGTCAGGAGCCTGGAGCCGGTGCCTCCGCTGGAGGCCGAGTCGGCGCGGCGCGTAACCCGACGTCTGAGATTGCAGCATCTGATTGGCCCAGGCTGGCGTGGGGGCGGACCCGGCGCATCTGCTCTCTAGGGCGGGAGGGGCTCCGGCCCGGGCTAGGGGGCGGGGTCATGACTCCTAACCAGCGGGTAGACAGACCAGGTGAGCCAGACTACGCTGAGGAGAAGGAACGCCTGGGACCCCAGACCTCCAGGTCGCGAAGTCAGTACTAAGTAGTCTACGAATAAATTCTTTTCCCCTCCAAGGTAAGTCTCTATGCCCTGGAAAATTTATTTAAAATATTCTTGGATTCCACCCTCAGAGATTCGGATTCATTAACACCGTAGCTTCTGATCTTGGAAGCTAAGCAGGGTCGAGTCTGGTTAGTCCTTGGGTGGGAGACCGCCTGGGAGGACCTGGCAGTTCACTCCCGAAACAATCAGCCATCAAAAACCCTCTGAATAGTAGAGAAGCATTGTCGGACATAGTGCCGGACATGGCAGTGTCGGGTGTTTTGTTATGCTGTACCTGTAAGGGTCGCTATGTTGTTGTTGTTAGGTGCCGTCGAGTCGGTATCCGACTCATAGCGACCCTCATAGGGTTTTCAATGGCTGACTGTTTCGGGATTGCCTTGGGAGTGGATTGCCAGGCCCTTCTCCCATTTTTGCGGTGCTGGGAATTGAATTTGGGACCTCAGAGACTGCAGCGCAGCGCTCTACCCACAGAGCCAAATCCCAGCTCCAGGGTCACTATGAGTCAGACCCAACTCGATGGCACCTAAACAACCACAGCTTCAGGGGTGGGGCCCAATGATCTGCTGTTGGATGATTCTGAAGCATCTTGGATTGTTCTTAAGCAGGTGGTTGTGGAACACAATCTAGGAATGCACACAGGCGTTTTCCTTCCAAGCCAGATATTGGGCATCCTTCTTTTTACTTGCTTGAAATTCAAGGGTTTAATAAAGACGCTAAAATGATTTCTTCCTCCTAAACTTTTTAAGACGGGGTCTTGCTGAGTTGCCCAGACTGGGCTCAAGCAATCGTTTCGCCTCAGCCTCCAGAGCATCTGGAACTACAGGCCAGCGCCACCGCACCTGACTCTCCATATACATAATTTAAATGGCCACTTCAATCTGATTGCTTTCATTTAGACTGAAAACTCAGTGTGCACATATCCTTGCTTCATTCACTTATGAGGTACTACATATTGAATGTTGTCCATTGAGAAGAAGCCAAATGATTGGTATTCACCAGTCTCCAACATCCTCCTGCAGACACATTGATTCCCACCTCCCCCTGTGTGACTCTTTGGAAAATGTTTTCTACCACTGCCAGGACCCCTAGTCCCCTCTGGCTTCTCTCTAAACATCTACTGTTAGTGCTCCAAAGCCCTGACCTTCCTGCCGCACGATGTCAGTGTATACAAGGGACAAGTCCAGTGTGACACTGAGCTACATTTGAACAGTAAATATCATTTCTAGGGAAACTTTTTTTCATATGAAATAGACCCACGAAATTCCAGTCACATAAATGGTTAAATGCTATCCAAAAGCTTTTTAGTTAATAGGAATATTAACCTTATCCAGAAAATAAAAAGGCAACTCTCCAACCCTTCTCTTAAAATACACTGTCACATTTCTGTGCCTTTGGGGCATTCTAGCTGATGGATACTGTTCCCTTTTCTCACCGTGCTCCCACATTTTCTTGTATGACCTGTTCCATTAGAACTTTTCAGATTGCTAAATCACAGGGCTATGAAAACATCTCTCCTACATCTGTGTGTGAGCCTTCTGAAGGCAGGAACTGGTTTTATTCACTCTTGAATCCACCACAATGTGTGGCACAGAGAACATGCAACAAATTTCTTTTTAATTTAAACTGAATTTTAATTTATGAATTTAAAAACTCTCCACAAATATTGGCCATGGTCAAATACAGAAAATCAAGATAAGAAAATAAATGGACAAGGGAAATTTAAAATTGCATTACTCCTTTCAAGTCCAAGAGGAATCTTATGAGAATGCTCAACAGTAACAGTCATTGTGCAGAGAAAACCAGAGGATGTGTTTTAAACAGAAGAGCTTGTGATTGGGTATATGGAGACTATTAGTTGCTTGAAGACACAGACAGCTCAAGGAAAATTGCACACAGGGCTGAAAAATGAAGTTTTGGACACAGCAGTGCTCTGTACATCCAGATGTGGATGAATCCTTAAGGCCCATAGAGAACAAGAAGCAGTCTTCAGGGTTCGGAGGCAGAATACCCAATGTCAGGTCACTGTGGGTGATTCTGCTCTTCCTAACTGTCCTGAATTGAAATTTTAAAAGTATCTAAATCCAGAGGGGACGGATGAGACAGCAAGAGGGGAGAAGAACTCTGGAATTTTATTTAAGTAAGAAGGAATTTTCTCATCCATTCAGAAATGATTCTCTGAGGCCTCACTGGAAAGAGTCTTGAAGAACGTACTCTGGCCAAAATGCCTTCCTTATGGTCAAATTACCACAAATATAGTTAAACATAGCTTAATACTTATTTCCTTTAATTTTCTTACAGCCATTTAAAACTATCATAATATAGCACAAATTTATAAAAACTTATTTACCAAAGAGAAAGAAAAGAAAAACACAAAATATTCATCCAAAATAGTTTTGTTTTGTTTTTAATCCTTTGAGGTTGTACCTGCAAACTTGATGGGTGTTATTTTAATAAGCATTCATGTGCATATTTCTCCTTAAAGTATACTTTATCTTCAATGCATAATTTTTGAAATTAAGAGGTAAAACAGCAAGTAAGAAGGATACAATGCAATAAAAACATCTCATTTTGTCCCAAACAAGCAACTTAAAAAAAAAAAAAAGGCAAAATATGTTAAACAAAGTGCATCAGTTTCAAGGTATTGGTATTAGGAAGAGGCCTAAGGACAGTGCTGGAACCAGCTAGGAGTCCCTCCCTGGCAGGCCTCTGATTGTCTTTAGAGAATAGTCAACAGAAAAAGAGGAAAGGGAAAGAAAAAGAGATAAGCACTTAAAATCTCAAGAGAAACATTCAAACTACCTTCCCCACAGATTCCTGCAAAAGGAGCCAAGGGACCATCCAGCTTTAACTTTGCCTAAGGTTGATAACCTCCCTCAGTCATCTGCTTTGTGACTTGCTTTGCCCTGAAAACCTACCCTCATCCCTTTAACACTATTTGACCACCTGCATTCTGTCAAGCTAAGAATGTATTTAGACTGAACAAACCATGTGGAAACCATTAGGCCAGAATTTCCACACATCCTGATAACAGGCACACCCCCTGACCCCATCAGCAATGGTGGCATCATTTCACTAGTCAGCGTATCATTTGCCTCCCATGACTTAGGTCTGCACTTTGTTGGTGGTATTGAAGAATCATGGTGAGGCTGTAACTTCCTTCTGTACCTTTCACAACAATCTTTTGTGGTAGGCCACAGTACAAGGACAGACAAATCAGAAAAAGCATATAGACACAGTGTTTTAGGCCTACTTCTCCAGCCTTCAACCCTCCATTCCTGGTTTTGCTAGTTCTTGGGTAGCCAAGAAAATCAAACCTGTACTGCATTAATTACCTTCTATGCCCCCTAAGGCTGCGTCCAGAAAATAAGCTACCTGTGTGGTCTGGGGTTAAGTACTGAGGAAAACACCCCAAGTTAGAGGGACTGGAACCAGATCCATTTGGACTGGGCTTTTGAGTTTAGAACTCTTATACTAAAACTCCAAGTCAGTAGATAGCTTAATTGGATAAATTCAACTTGCAAAGTATGCACATTCTCATATAAAGCAGCCATCAAAATGCACTAGTAAAACATTTAAAGTGAATAAAGTCAAGGAACAATTACAATGGCAGGAAAATGACTTCTTTTTCTTTTTGCAAGAGACTCTCTGTCCTGCAGAATTTCTGAGACAACACTATACCCAAGACATGTGGTTACAGTGGACCCACGACTAAAGAATTCAAATTTTAAAAGGGAGTACTTGGACCCTGCCAAGTTTCATGTTTCATTTCTGTTAGCGATGGCATCTTCTTCATCTTCATAAGGCCAACACATTTCCTACTGGCAAAACAACACTTGTAAGCTTGGTGAATGTGCATGCACACAGAACATCCCCAATTTTTATGACAAGTTCAAACCAATGGTGTGTTTCCACTGTTCAGGCTAAGCTCCTAATAACTCTCTCAGAGCTTCTAATGGAATCAGTAAAACCAGCAAAGGGTGTTATAAATGTTAAGTTTTGGTGATAGGTACCAATAAAATATAAATGCCAGTGAGAGTTTTCACAATGTCACCATCTAGAGTCTCTGATGTTGTGTGTCTCTTGGAAACAATTTTGGCTTGAGAGAGAGAGAGGAATGGTTTTGAGTCCTACACTACCTAAGACGTCCTACAGCTTTTGAACTGTATTCAGGTATCACATTAGTGGTTGAATTCATCCTAGAGAGCAGGAAAAATGAATTCAAGTCCCCAAGAAGCTTTGGTCTAATTCCCTCTCTTTGACAGAATAATTTTACGTCTAGGAGAAGAGATATACAAAGGTCAAGTTTGTTGAAGCAGTTTTCTATGTCTGCTCTATGGTAATTCAATAAGCATTTACCAAGAAGATTATCATTTCCAGAGATTGGTAAGTGCCCCTCCTTGACCACGTTAGATGCCGGAAGCCTCCTACATTGCCAAAGAAGGACTAAAGATAGGGTAAAAATTCCCCAGTAATTCATTCTCCATGTTAGCCACTTCAGACTCTGCTTCAAATGAGGAGGATGAAGATGGTTCACAAAGGAAAATAATAGCACAGTCACCAGAAGACCACAAAATATAGTCAAAATGTCAAAGCAAATCAGCATGTGCAATAAAAGGATTCCCTAGCACACTAACAGCAGTAATAGTCTAATATTATTCATTCACATTTAGAGGCCCAGGAAGATGATATAGTCCATTATCCTGTTTCTAAGCATGTCAATCTATGGTAAAAATGGATCATGAAAAACCTTCTGACCTCAGGCAGGCTGTGGGGTCAACTGTAGGTGAAAGCCAAACAAAATCAGTCCCCTTACCAATGTACTTCTCATAAACTTATGAGGCTGGTTTCTACCAAAAACAAAGTACATACACATATGTGAAACATATATTTTTCTCCAAAATGGTAGGTTATTATCAGGATTCGCTGCTACCCAGCCTTCCCCAGGAGCTTTATGAAGTGGAATTCTAATTTTATACTTAAAAAATGTACTGTGCCACATTCTCAAACAATTATCCTCTCAAATGTAATCTCTGGAAATAGGGGCTGGGTGAATGATTCTTCTTTAATGTGATTGCCCAAGAAACTATTCCAGTAGGAGCATGCAAGGAATATTTAGGGAAGCCCCACTTGTCCAATTTAGAGTTGGCCTTTCCTTAGAAAGCTAAGCTTGAATAATCATGGTATAGTCAGACAAGTTTCCTGTGTCCCAACCCTCCCCAGATCAGAAGCTACTCAGGGCTGTGTATTTCACATTCAGGGACTTCATCTGTGAAGGGAAATAGGTCTAAATTCTGTAGTCTGTGGAGAAATCAAGAGAGAGACAAAATAATATATTCATTGTTAACATTTGCTAAATTCTTATATTTTGTTTTCCTAAATAAAACAATGTGCAGCCCTAAACATTAATTCCAGGAAGTTTTGTATTCCACTGCTCCTTCTCAAGGGACCCCCTTTTGCCTTCGTGCCTTGAATGTTGAGCTCTCAGGAAATTCTATTAAATGAGATAAACATCATCTCAAATCCACTTACTTAATGCTAATTGTTCCCTAGTATCATTTATGTGCTTCTATTCCATGGGAATAGAATTAATCAAATAAAAAAATGGATCTCTGAGTAAGCTCAAGTATATTAACTTTCACTTAAATGAAGCATCTTTCCATATGTTGTTGTTGTTGTTAGATGCCATCGAATCAGTGTCTGACTCATAGTGACCATGCGAACAGCAGACAAAACACTACTGTTAGTGCTTCTTTGCTATTCATAGGGTTTTTAATGCCTGATTGTTTTTTGGGAGTGGGTTGTTGGGTCTTCCTCCTCCCAAGCCTACAGCAGCACCTGGTGTTTCCAGGCAGTCTCCTATCCAAGTACTAAGCAGGGCCGACCCTGCTTAGCTTCAAGGATTTGACAGGATTGGACACTGCAGTGGTACAGTTGCAGGCTTCCATATGTATTTGGTAGTAACCTAGGCAAAAAGTTAATGGTGTATGACTTGGTTGGAGGGCTTGTGGTGGTTCATGAATTTTTCAATGAAAAGAGGATCCAGATTACAGATGATTTGTCAATGTCCATAAAAACTAAGAAGGGGAGTGGGAGAGAAAAGGAAAGAAAAATGACAATCAGTTTATAATAGTATTACCTTATATTTGTAGAGTTCAGAATTTACCCAGTTTGCAATTTTAAAACATTTTCAATTCTTGAGGAGGAATGATTAGATTATAAATTTGTGGATAACTAGGATAATCCAAAAATAAATAAATAAATAAACAGCAAAGTAAACCATTTGAAGGAAGCAATCTGTGTCTTTCCTCATGGTTAGAACACATAGCATATAGCAAGTGCTATTATTCTGTAGTAGCTAGCAATGCAAATGTCAGTGAAAATTCACCTAGTTTCATGTCATCTTGAACTGAGTCAAAAGAAACATCCAAAAGAATACTGAATTGTTAAGTGGGAGTCCTCAGACTGTAGATTACATTCAATTTAGATGATTAACTGAAGAAAAGAGTGAATGTGGCTAACCAGAGAGGTTTCTAGCCTCCTTAACCACTCCCAATATTTATCCTCTCCCTGAGGACACTGCTACAGAAACTTCATGTTCTGTGCCATCCTCAAAGCCACATTTTATCTGCTATGCTTCTATACTATCTCCCTGGAGATGCAGAGAAAGCAGGGAATATGGGCCTTATAGTGGGTCCAATGAACGCCTACTGAGTTTCACCCAAAGTAGGGAGTCTAGAAATGAAACAGAGGTAGACAAACAACTCTAGGGAAAAGTAAACACAACATACAAGCCACTTAAGTCCCTCCAAGAACTAATAGGGAGAGAGCAATTACAATGAAATCCTAACAATCTTTGTGAGGCTACTTAACACAGGTGACCAGAGCTGGGTCAAGATGGAGAATGATGATAGTTGAGTTCTAAGGTCAAGTTGGTTAAGGAACCGGTGTTAAGTGCCCATATAATTTTTTTTTTTTTTTTTGGTGGTACTGGGGGGCTAAACCCAGGGCCTCGCACATACTTTCCAAATGTTCTATCACTGAGCTGTACCCCAGTTCCCCTTTTTTTTTATTTTGAGAAAGGGTCTCACTAAGTTACACAGGCTGCCTCTGGCTTCGAATCTGTAATCCTCCTGCCTCAACCTACTGAGTTGCTGAGATTATAGGGGTGCCCAGCTCCACATAATGTTTTTAAGAAAGTAAAGAGTATTTATTCCCCCTCCCACTTCTGTCAGTTTTAGTGTTCATGGAGCTTAAAAATGGCATCATACAAAAAAACCTCATTGATGGCTGTAAGCTCAATTATCAACAGAGGTAGTAAACAAAGGAACTCCTAAGAATAGGTTTAAAATGGATTGAAGTGTGACTATACATTCAAAACCCTAGAGCCACATAATCATCCCCAAAATGAACTATTTTAATTTAAAAAAGCTTAAAAACACAATGACAATGAAGCACTGATATGCCTTAGGCACAGTCTCAAATCAGTGCTGACTTAAAGCTATGTCCTCTCTTTTCAACCAAGAGAAAGCAGAGAACAAAGTTCAGTCTACAGTAGGAAGGAGTATAATGAAAACAACCAAAATGGTGCTGTCCAGCTGCCAACAACATTCTTTGTTTTCAGGCCACAGCACTGGAAATGCTTATTCTTCTTGAGATTTTCCTTCAGAGCTTTTTCTTTTCCTTTTAAACTGCAATATGCTGAACACAAGATGTCCACATTTCCACTGGCAGGAGAGCCACTTTTGTGCTGTGTACGCTTCCTCAGTGTGGATCCTCCTTCCCTGAAAGTGCAGAGAGCAAGCTGACACCTGTAGGGCCCTGAGCCCCAGGACTATTTCAGTTCCATTTCTAGAGCAAGGCGAAGGATTCGCTGCATTTGTGCTTCAAAGATCCAGCTCACTTTGGTTGTCCTTAGTTGGCAAATTGCTCATAAAAAGCAAACTTGATCCTCTCTATGTGGTGGCAAAGTTTGATGGCAGGGCCCAACTTTAAGTCCATGCACTCTTGAACAGTAGGAAGGGTAAGGAGCAACAGGGCTTGCCCATCAATTTCCTGTTAAGGCATAAAATGCAAATTATCTATGATGTGCACACGAACAGCAGCTCCACTGTGACAGCCCCCAACCACTTTGGCTCTGCTACAACCAGAGTTCCTGGGCCTTCCTTCATTACTTCTCCTTTTGAACAAATGTCACACCTTTGAAGTGCCTCCACAGTCCTCCAGCCCAAGGAACCTTCAGAATTGATAATAAATAGCCAGGTGCGGTGGCACATGCCTGTAATCCCAGCAGCTCAGGAAGCAGAGGTGGGAGGATCTCAAGCTCGAGACCAGAGGCAGTCTGTGTAATTTAGCAAGACTCTGTCTCAAAAAGTAAAAAAATGGGCTGGGGGTACAGCTCAGTGGTCCAGCACTTGCAGAGCATGCAAGTGCAAGGCCCTGGGTTCAACCCCCAGTACCACAAAAAAAAAAAAAAAAAAAAAAAAAAAAAGAATTGATAATAAATTTTACCAAGCATGAGAACCTATTTTACTGAGGTTCTTCTTAGCCAAAAAAAAAAAGAAAGCTAGGGAACCCTGTATCTGTCTGCAGCCATAGTACCCTAGCATCCAATCCTGCCTGATCTCGGAAGCTAAGCAGGGTCAGGCCTGGTTAGTCCTTGGATGGGCGACCTCCTGGGAATATCAAGGGCTGCAGACTAGGGAGAAGGACCTGGCAATCCACTCTCCAAACAATCCGCTGTTAAAAACTCTATGAATAGCAGAGAAGCACTGACATAGTGCCAGGCATGGCAGTGTCGGAGAGGGTTTTGTTCTGCTGTACATAGGGTTGCTATGTGTTGGACCAGACTTGACAGCACCTAAACAACAACAACAACAACAACAACAACAACAACAAGGGAACCCTGTAACTGGCAACTATGTCAGAAGAAATCTCTTTTTAGAGGGCTCTTTCTAAACATGAAACAAAATATTAACTATAAACGTCAGTGTTCTCCTACTTTGTAACATTCACAAAAACCCAATATGCTCTTCAAAGACATTCAGTTTTGAATCTCCTCATTTATCAAAATTTATTTCAATATTTACTTAAGACCACTGAATATGTTTTTGTTTGCTTATTATTATTATTATTTTTTTATGGTGCTGAGGATCAAACCAAGGCCTCGAGCATGCTAGGCAAGTACTCTACCACTGAACTATATTCCCAGTCTGCCACTATTTATGTTTAAGAAACCTGTCTTAAAATTGATTACCTCTCTATAGTCTGGCATAGGACAGATACTAATTTCAAAAAATAAGCAAATCATTGTTTTAAGAAAGATTAGGCCAGTTAAGCAAGGTGTGCTTGATTTTAAGTCATTTAAATATCTGGAGGATGAAATCAAATTCTTGGGAAAAATGGAAATGCAATGATAATCTGCTTTAACTATGGAACAAGTCAAATAAATAACTTATTATCTTTCCTCTCCTGCAAAGGGAACTAAAACAATGTTTTTATTTTTGACTCAAAACATTTTTTCTAAGTTTTTAAAATAAATTCTTGACTACTACATGCATATTTCTTTGCTAAAGAAACATTTATTACAGATTATAGGTATGTGAGATTACCTGGTCTAGGAATATTCTTGCTAATGGAGCACAATCCGTGGATCTGATGAACCGCACAACGTCTGCCACACTCCACTTCAGGGGGTTACTGTCCAGGTGAAGCCTTTCAGCAACTTCAATCCTTATTTCCTTCATTCCGCATAACAAAATCAAACCAAATGGTGTTAAGAGTTATTTTATTCTAAAAAAGTGCCTTTCCATATAAATTCATAATCCTTCAAGACAGATTTTAAGTGGCCTGAGGACATATTTCTTCCAGCAACAGGGCAAAGGCTCACATGTATTAGGTACTCGAAATTTATAATACAAATTTTATCTTATTTTGTTTAGGTATGTCTCTTACAATACAAAATATCAATGAGGCAGAATTCATTTCATTTTTATCACAATTTGGAAAATTTAACAGAGAAAAATAGTTTTTAAATCTCTGATTTGATCTTGGTATACTTCAGCTGGGTCTCTGGTGAATGGGATGGTATTTGCAATGAGAGAAGGCCTTGCCAAGTTATCAGAAGAAATCTTTTATTGCTCCTGCTCATAGAACATTTTAAAAAAGTAATCCAGTTTTAAAACAATAACTCAATTGTAATTAGTGTGTATATATATATCAGTATGTTGTGCACACATATGTTAAGTATGCTAAATAAGATAGCTTAAGCATACTCAAAGGGATAATTTATTTCTACAAAACTATACATATTATGAAAAATATTTAAAAGGCAATTTTCCCTAAATGACAGCCTACAAATAACCTAACAATGAAAATATTTTTTTTAACTTAAAACAAGCAGTTTCTCTGAGAGAGACTCTCTGTCCCCCTCCTAAGTAGGTGGTCTCCAAATAATCCTTGAAACACATGTAAATCACTGCCTTTGGAACCATTTTAAAAGAGACTCTAGAAATTTTTCACAAGGTTGTATGGAAAGAAGTGGAATGCCAGCATCATTAACAATTAGATTCCAGAGGGAAATATGGAGAAGGGGGAAAAAAGAGAGAGAAACTGTATTTTTAAAATGGTACCTTTGGAGATGGAGGTTTATTTTCATCATCAGAAAATGAAAAAGTACGAAGTTCTCTTTTTCTCCTTTCCCTGTCAGGGGGCAGTGAGGTGGACATCTCACTTTGGGTGGGAGAAGAGGAGCATGACTTTTTTTCTGACATTTCTGACTCTTCCTGTAGCTCATCCTGCTGCTCAGATGTACTGCCCTCACTCAGGGAATCATCATCCCCTTCATCTGCATCATCCTCATCTTCACCCCCACTTCCCTAGGAGAAGAGGATAGAAGTCTCATAGAAATTCAGGACAAACCAGTTTCTGAGCCACAAAAACATCTATGATTGGCCAGAGATCTGAATTAGAAAGACCAGCAGGTATTCTATGGGCATATTGTAAAGCAGTGGTCACTTGGCTTCTAGACATAACAAGGTGCATCACAGATCTCATACCTGGGGTGAGCCCACTGGGGTATTATCGACAGATGCAGAGGAGCGCTTCTTCTTATGAACAAAAACATTTTTCCGCCTCTTTCTCCTCTTACTGGCTTTTTTCAGGGCACAAGCTAAGTTACTATGCCCACCAGGTGGCCTCCCAATTCTTTTATTTTTCTTCTTTCCATAATAGTGCGCTAAAAGTGGATGGCAAAGAAAAATTAATTAGCTTCATTATTACTGTATACTTCTAAGCCACAGGATTCTACTAGCATAGTAGAAACTGGTATATGCCATATTTGATTGAGGTTTAAATTCCACACAGTGGAATAAGCAAGTAAGTGTATAATTTGATTAGTACTGACAAATGCAAATATCCAAATAATCCTTTGCCTATCAAGATAGAGAAAATCTCCATCAACCCAGAAAGTTCTCAGGGTCCCTTCCCAGTCATTCTCTCCCAGGGCAACAATTATTCTAATTTCTATCACTATAAATTAGTTTTACCTCTACAGAACCATACACTAGGTACTTATTATATATGGCCTCCTTCACACAGTGCAATGTTTTTAGTTTGTGTAATGAGCAGTCCATTCTTTTATGTTGGTTAGCATCTCACTGTGTAAATTACCAGTTTATCTATGGGCACTTGGTCTTGTTTCCAGATTTTGACTATTATTAATAAAGTTGCAATGAACATTCGTGAACAAGGCTCTTAATGGGCATGTTTCCATTGACTTGCATAAATGTCTTACAATGAAAATGTTGGGCCCATAGGGTAGATGTATGATTAACTTTTAAAGAAACTGCTAGTTTTCCAAAAGGTATATATAATTTTACATTCATCCCAACAATGATACAGATCTAGTTGTTCTTCACCTTTACCAACCAGTAGTAGTACTGCCTGTCTTTTTCATTTTTGTCAATGTCGTGTGTGTAGTAATTTCTCATTGTAGTTTTGTTTTTGTTTTTTTAAAATATTTTTTAATTGACATGTTAACTACACATATTTATGGGTACAAGGTGACATTTCAATACATGTATATAGTGTGTAATGATCAGACCAGGTTAAATGGCATAACCATCATCCTAAATGTTTATGATTTGTGTTAGAAACATTCAAAATCCTTTCTACTAGTTATTCTGAAATATATAATGAATTGTTGTCAGCCACAGTCACACTACTGTGCTATAAAACATTAGAAGTTATCCCTCCAATCCAATAGTACTCCTATACCCATTAATCATCCTCTCTCCATTCCCTCTCCCTCACACCCATCCCAGACTGTGGTAACCACTATTCTCAAGTTTAGCTTCCACATATATGTGAGCATATGCAGCATGTTTTTCTGAGCCTAACTTATTTTACTTATCATAATGTCTTCCAGTTCCATCCATGTCACTACAAATCTCATTGTAGATGTGATTTGCATTTCCTTGATGACTAATTCTACTTTATACTTTTTCATGTGCTTATTGGACATTTGCATATCTTCTTTCATGAAATGTTTATGCAAGGCTTTCATTTGTTGTTTTAAATTCTTTTCTTTCTTTTTATGTTGTTTAAATTAAAAAATTTTTCTTTTTTTGTAAGCCAGGCGCGGTGGTGCACACCTGTAATCCCAGCGGCCAGGGAGGCAAAGGCAGGAGGATCCCAAGTTCGAGACCAGAAGCAGTCTGCGAAAATAAGCAAGACTGTGTCTCAAAAAGTAAAAAAAAAATGGGCAGAGGGTACAGCTCAGTGGTCCAGCACTTGCAAAACATGCAAGTGCGATGCCCTGGGTTCAACTCCCAATACCACAAAAATAAATAAATAAATAAATAAATAAATAAATAAATAAATATAAATAAATAAATAAAAATAAAATTGTGGTGTTAGGGATCAGATTCAGGGCCTCATGCATGCTACACAAAGTGCCTGACTACTGAGTTATGATGCACCCTCTTAGTTTTCCCTTTTTTACCTTGTACTTAGGGGTTGAACACAGGGCCTCATGCATGCTAACCAAGAGTTCTACCACTGAGCTGTACTCTCAAGGCCCTTTTTAATTAATTAATTTTATTTTAGGACAGGGTTTCACTAAGTTGCACAGTCTGCCTCTGGCCTCAAACTTGTGATCCTCCTGTCTCAGCCACACCTTTTTTTCTTTTTAAATTGAGATATAATTCACATAACACAAAATTCACCAGTTTAAGATATCCAATCCAGTGGTTTTAGTATGTTCACTATGTTGTGCAAACATTACCACAATTTAATTCTAGAACATTTTCTCTTTAATTGAAGTGAAACTCGCGTAACATATAATTATGTAAAAGTATACAATTCTATGGAGTTTAATACATTCAAAATGTTGTGCACCCACTAGCTCTGTATCTTCTCAAAACTTCCATTTTTATTACTGAACTAAGGGAGTTCTTAATGTTTGTTCTGGAGACTTCTTCACTGGATACACAAATTAAGAATAATTTCTCCAATACTATGGCTCATGTTTTCTTTTTTAAAAAATGGTATTCAAAGAGCATAAGTTTTTAATTTTGATGATTTTTTAAATTAATTTTTTCTTTTATGTTAGTATATTTCTGGGTCCTAAGAAATCTGCCTACTCCAAGGTTATGAGGATATTGTTGTTTTCTGCTAGAAGATTTAGTTTTAGCTTTTACATTAGGTCCATGGCAGATCCTTTTTTTGTGTGTGTGTGTGTGTGTGTGTGTGTGTGTGGTACTGGGGGTTGAACCCAGGGCCTCGCACTTGCATGCTTTGCAAGTGCTGGACCACTGCATTTTTTAACTTTTTTTTGAGACAGGGTTTCACTAAATTACACAGACTGCCTCTGGTCTCAAACTTGCAATCCTCCTGCCTCCGCCTCCCAAACCGCTGGGATTACAGGCGTGCTCCACTGCGCTCAGCTCCATGACAGATCTTAAATTTGTACATGGTATGAGGTGGGAGCCAAAGAGTTTTGTTTTTATTTTTTTTTATTTGGATATCTAGTTATACCAGTACCATTTGTTGAAAAGAATTTGCTTTCCCCATTGTTTGTCACCCTTGTTAAAAATCATCTGAGCATATAAATTTGACTCTTTCTGGACTGTTGTGTCTCACTGCTTTAACTGTTCTTTAGTACCAAACTGTTTTGATTACAATAGCTTTCTTTATGGTTAAAAAAAAGTCAGAGAAAGTACTTCAGCTTCATTCTTCTTTTTTAAGGATTGTTCAGGTATTCTTTGCATTCTCATTTCAATTCTAGAATATAGAGATAATTCAAAAATAAAATAGCTGGCACATGCCTGTAATCCCAGCATTCAGGAGGCTGGGGCAGGAGGATGGAAAGTTAAAGGTCAGCATGGGATACAGAGCAAGACCCTATCTTTTAAAATGAGGAGGAGGAGGAGGAGGAGGAGGAGGAGGAGGAGGAGGAGGAGGGGGAGAAAGGGGAGGAGAAAGAGAGAAAGAAAGAGAGAGAGAAAGAAGAAGGAAGGAAGGAAGTAAACACGGAAGGAAGGAAGTCTAGTTCTGGGTTATGTATTAATATAAAAATCTAACTTTTTGGAAAAATGAATTCTTAAGGATGTAAAATTCATTTGATATTACTCAAATTACTAATTAGGAAAAATTACAGACTTTCCTAAAATCTAAGCTAATTTCAGTTATATCATTGTGAAAGATAAATTTAAGACAGAAAGCATAATAAAATTCACAAATCTTCCAAAGGCCTAAAGTGATATACTTACATATATGAATAGTATTTTTCCTCTTAGCTCCCAATGATTGCAATTTTCTAAACTAAGGCCTGAGTCTGATAAAATAATAAGATAATCTCTTTCCTTAAGGAGGTTACAATCCAATAAATATAAATAGACACTAGAAGGTTAGACTCAAACATGACTTTGTAATTCAAATACTAATGAGAAAGCTTGTCAAGTATGAACCTTGGATCACCAGCATCAAATGCATAAGGGAGCTTGCTTGATATGCATACACTCAGGCTCAGAGACCCACAGAACCTCCATTTCAACAAGATCCTCAGGTGATCTGCATGCACCATAAAGATTAAGAGACACAGATCCCTAAAAGAAATCTTTCAAATTTAACACAATAAAATTATCCTCCATATTAATTCTCCCATATTTCATCAGAGCTTGTGGAATTTAAGGCATGATAGGATTAGAATTTTATCTTTGGGTGACAATGCTTTCATGAGGCTCCAAATTGGAAATTTCATCTTAAATGGTTCCTACCCATTTTGACAAAGAAGATAAGCAAGGGGAGGGAACAGTTGTGTTAGGAAGTTCAGAGTGAGACTGAAACTACTTCCTTTCCTGCTATTTATATATCCCCCAAGACCAGGGCTTCTTCACTGCTCACAGATATTGGGCAAGCTTCTGCCTCAAAGCCTGTGCCCTCACTACTCCCTCCATCAAGATGACAGTGCAGCTACCTCTTATTTCCTTCAGTTTGTTCCCTGTCAGAAGACTCCTCTTGACCACCTGTATAAACAATACCCTAATCTCAGCTTTCCTTATCCTTCCTATGCCTTTGCTCACCTTATTTCATCCCTACCGCCCAGTACTTATCTCTCTATATTTGATCACTCATTATCTCTCACATTAAATGAAAACTCAAGTCAGGAAAAGAATTTTGTTCCCTTTATTGTTGTATTCTAGTGCTAAAGCAGTGGCAGCACACAGTAGGCACATAATAAATACCTGCAGATTATATGAATGAATTCCATATCCTATTAGACGCAACATAATACAGGCCATATAAAAGTTGGCAAATCAGGTCCCTCAGGCCTGGTTTGGTATGGTCTCAGGGTCCCTTCCCAGTCATTCCTTTCTACCACTATTAGTTTTGCCTCTATGTAATAAGAATATGGTTCTTGAACTAAAATGGCCCCTCCTTTCCTCCATCCCTTCTTTCTTTCCTTCCTCCCTGTATCCCCTCCCTTTGCACATGCTAAACGAACACTCTAGAACACTCTACCGTTGAGTCACATCCCCAGCATTCCCCCCCCCCGCCCCCGCTTTTTTTGAAAAGGTCTTGCTATGTAGCCCGAGTTAGCCTCAAATTTGTAATCCTGCTGCCTCGGTCTCCCAAATGCTGGGATCACAGACATGTGCTGCATACCCAGCCAGTTATTTATTTATTTATTTATTTATTTATTTATTTATTTATTTATTTTGCGGTACTAGGGCTTGAACCCAGGGCCTCGTGCTCACATGCTCTGCAAGTAGTGGACCACTGAGCTGCACCCCCAGCCCAATCTTTTTTTTTTTTTTTTTTTTTTTTTTTTTTTTTTTTTTTTTACTTTTTGAGACAAGGTCTCGCTAAATTACACAAACTGCCTCTGGTCTCGAACTTGTGATCCTCTTGCCTCTGCCTCCCAAGATGCTGGGATTACAGGCGTGTGCCACAGCGCCCAGCTAGTTATTTTGTTTTTTAAAAGGTTCTTTAAAAATAAAATACAATAAAACAAAAAATATGTGATAGAGATCAGATGGTCCACAGAATAAAATCTTTATCTGGCCTTTTACAGAAAAAGTTTGTACACTTCTGCTACATATGAATGTCTGCAAAATAAAAAAATTTCCAGGATATAAGGTATAGTAAGTTGCTACAGTTAACATATCTGAAAAACATGACTCACTGTATTTGGTCTTTGTAAGTACAGAGCAGTTCTCAGAACAGGTATCCAGAACCATCCGTGGACCAAAGAGGTTAGGACAGCATTCCAGTTTGATACAAGTTTGCCTGCAGAATTCAGTCACCCGATCTGCTGTTTTCACTATTTCAACAGTAGCCCGATAACTTTTTCCTTTATATCTGCCATTGAAAAACATCAGATGTCAAATTTATTGAGCCAGTGATTACTCAGAGAAAAATTAAACGTATTAATATACCTGAGAAATATTTTTGCTTCTTAGAATATTATGTCCTTCATAGCTTGAAGCCTCTGAAAACAATAAGGAAGTTCTGCATTTTATACTTAAATCTGGTAAGCTATGACAACTAAAAATTGAGTTACTAAGTTAGCAAAATAAAGTCTCTGCCTCTTCTGTTCCTACATAAAGGTTCTCTCTCTCTCTCTCTCTCTCTCTCTCTTTTTTCTTCTTTTTCCAATGCTGGGGATTGAACCCAGGGCCTCCTGCATGCTAGGGAAGCACTTAACCACTGAACCACAACCCTATCCATGAAGGTTTTCAAATGGTAATTTCAATAACTACTATGAAAAGTATTTTTTCATTAAGTCTTCACTGTGGACAGTGATCCTTAGTGTGGTTTAGTGTCACCAATCCATGAATAAGATCAGTTCAGAAACCCAGAGTAAATGTTTAAGCTGAGCACCATGGTACAGGCCTATAATCCCAGTGATTTAGGGGCCTGAGACAGGAGGATCATAAGTTTGAGGCCAGAGCAGCCTGCACAATTTAGTGAGACCTAGTCCTAAACTAAAAAATAAAAAAGAGGCTGGAGGTGAAGCTCAGTAGTGGAGTGCTTGCCCAGTATGCACAAGGCCCTGGGTTCAATCCCAAAGTATGGCAAAAATAAATAAATAAATAAGTAAATAAATAAATGCTTATAAACTTTTATAGTAATGTGAAGAAGTAATTTTATGTCTTTTAAATCTAGTAAAAAATGTTCTCAAATTTTTGTGTCTTTTAAAGTTCTTATTTCGAGCCAGGTGTGGTGGCACATGTCTATAATCCAAACACTCAGGAGGCTAAGGCAAGAGTATTGAAGCAAGTTCAAGACCAGCCTAGCCTACACAGTTGATTTCTGGCCCAGCCTGGGCTACACAGTGAGAATCCCAAAAACACAAACAAAAATTTAAAAAAATTCACATTTCCTTATAATTCATTTTTACCATATTTTGTAAATGTATTGACCCATGACAGAATGGAAATTGAAAAAAGACAAGAAAACTAGTCCTGCATCATGAATAGCTGAATTAGTGCTGCCCTAGGGATAAGGATTCTGATATACCTGTAAAAGAACTGATTCTGTGACCTGTGAAAGATAACAAGGGTAAAAAGGCAGAAGATTATACTCACTTGGCTTTTAGGACTTCCCCACATCCATGCCACACAGAATCTTTATCCAGCTGGAGCTCCCGAAGGACACGGCTTGGTTTATAGGCTGCATTGATAAGTAAAGTGAGGACCTGAGCATGGTTTTAAAGCAGAAATATGGGTTGGAAAGGAGGAAAGCAGACCATTAGAACCATGAGACTCTTGCTGTCCTTTAGAGTACCATTTTGGAGATTAATTATAGTCATATAAATTAAGAGATATAAAATAATAATACCCAAAATATGTCAGTTGCCCAAAGTTGCAAATAAGAGTAACCAGATGTTCTTAAACATTCAAAATGTATGGTCAGGAAAAAATAAGCACCACAAATTTCAAAGTACTCTAGCATGTACTTCCAAATGATTTCCCAGATGTAGAACACACAGAAAATTTTATTTGTTTGGGACATTATGTATAGAGCTGAGCTTTCTTGTGACTAGAGGAATCTGGTCCAGAACCTCTGACTTCCCCATACCCCACCTTGCCACTCTGAGGGCTGAAAGGTTCACTATGTCCTCACATGTTACCTACAGTGAAGCACACTGGCTGGGAGGTACTGAAAATCCAGCAGACTCTAGTTTATCATGGCCTTCAGTTAATGTCACATATCCTATAAATCATAGACTAATGTCATAGCTCACTTTTTCTTTTTTAGACAGGGTCTCATCTCCATAGCCCAATCTATCCTCAAATTTACTATGTAGCCAAACCTGGCCTCAAACTTGTCATCTTCCCACCTTGCCCTCCAAAGTGCTGTGATTACAGATGTGCACCACCATGTCTGGCTTCTTATTGTTCATTCTGGAATGGTTCTCATGTGGTATATGACAGAATACCTTTTTACACTGACAGAAATGAACCTGCTGTGTGAAGAATTGCTTAGATAAATATTTCCTGGAGAGAAGAAATAATCACTTGTCCAATTCACTGTCTAGCATTCTCCCCCTTATCTGTGATTTTGGCATCCTGAGTTTCAGTTGCCTATGGTCCACAGTGACCCAAAAATATTAAATGGAAAATTCTAGAAATAACTCATGAATTTTAAATTGCACACATGATATAATCTTGCATATTCCTGCCTGAGATGTAGATCAACCCTTTTTCTAGCATATTTGCACTGTACACACTATCTACCTGTGAGATGCTGAGTAGCCATGATGGTTGTCAGATCAACTACTGAGGTAATGCAGTGTTCATGGTTCAAGTAACCCTTAAAGTGAGTAGCCTAATGCCACATCAGAATGCCTAAATTATTCACTTTGCTTTAGCTTATAATGTAGGTATTGTACCTAATGTCACATTATCACAATTAGAAGAATGAATATATCTCAGTAAGATATTGTGAAAGGCCACATTCATATAATTTTTATTATAGTATATTGTTATAATTGTTCTATTTTATTATTAGTTGTTAAGCTCTTACTGTGTCTAGTTTATGAATTAAACTTTATCATAGATAATAACCTTTGGATATAGTTTGAGCATGTCAATATGTTGGTAGCTTGGTTCTCAGTGTAGCAGATGTGGGAGGTGATGGGAACTTTAAGAGGTGAAGCCTACTGGGAGGTCCTTAGGTTAACTGGGGGCATGCCTTCAGAAGGGATCACAACACCCTAGTCTTTCTCAAGCTTCCTATTTGGTGACTTGATCTCTGTCACACATGTGTTCCTACCATGATGTGACACAGCCAAGAGGACTCTCACCAGAGGCCACCTGATACTGGACTTTCAACCTCCAAATCTATGGGCTAAATAAACATCCTTTTCTTCATAAATAGCCTACCTTAGGTATTTCATTACAATAACAACAACAACAACAACAAACCAGACTAATATAATAGGTATGTAAGCATAGAAAAAAATGCCTCTATAGAGTTTGATTGTTGTTGTTAGGTGCCATCGAGCCATGTCCAACTCATAGCAACCCTTATAGGGTTTACAATGGCTGATTGTTTCTGAGATTGCCTCAGGAGTGGATTGCCATGTCCTTCTATTTTTGTGGTACTGAGAGTCAAACTTGGGACCTCAGAGACTGCAGAGTGGCTCTCTACCAGCTGAGCTTCCCAGCCTGCATAGAGTTTGGTACTAACCATATATTCAGGCCTTCACTGAGGTTTTAGAATGTATACCCTATGGATAAGGGAGATACATGTATATGAGAAAAGTCAATAATGTTCAATAAAACCTACAGCTGTCACATTAGTGGCACGTGGCTTACTGCATGAATGAGCTTCTGAGTCTACTGTGAAATTCCAAGTTCTTTCGCCCTAGGTCAGAACCTTACCTCTCTAAGGACCAGAACACAGTTCCCAGGTCCTACACATTGAGGCAGCTCAGCAATTCTTCCTTTGTTAAGATATGGCCCTGAGAAGCAACGGTGATTGAAGTATATCTTTGGACAGCAATATTTTCCGTTAATCATAACTGAGAAATGAAGAAAAAATAAATATTCAGAACAGTCATTCTCTACCTCATGTTTCCAAGCTTAATTGTTGGAGGAGAAGACCAAGCATAATGCAAGACCATTATATGACTTCTGGAATTACATTTTCGTGAATATTTGTGGCGCTTGGGCTTGAGCCCTGGGATTTGTGCAAGCACAGAACTCAAGCCAAGACCTGGAAGTCCATATTTTGGCACTTAACATTTTGTCTGAGAATGCTGTTGAATGAAATACCTTCTACTGGATTACAGAGTTTATCACTCTGCTGAAATTGAACAAATGTCCTGAATTACTTGATGGTTAACTTCTGAGTTAATGTAACATTGTTCCAGAGTCCTAAAAGTCTATTAATAAGGGAGGCAGAGTATCTATTTCATGAAACCATGGTTCCCAATGATCAATGAGTTCTTTTCTAGTTCTTTAAATACCAATTATTCAATAATCTATTCTATAATATTTTTAGTGATAGGTGTTGGGTATTACCCAGAACTATAGTTAGTCTCCTAAGCCCCACCAAAAGCTGGTAGCTTTGATGTTGTCAAAGTTCTGTTATCTCTGGGATTCTTATTTTATTTATTTATTTTTTGTGGTACTGGGGGTTTCAACTCCTGCTGCACACCTGCTAGGAAAATGCTCCACCACTGAGCCACACTGCCAACCCCTATTTTTTTTTTTATTTTGCGACAGAGTCTTGCTAAGTTGTCCAGGCTGCCTTTGGCCTCAAACTCGTGATCCTCCAGCCTTAGCCTCCCGAGGAGCTGGGATTATAAGTGTGTACCACTGTGCCTAGCTCCATCTCTCCAATTTCTCAGAGGACTCAAAGTATGTATTGCCACATCTCTAGGTTCTTTTTGTAATTTGTGGATATAAATGGACCTTGAGACCCCCCTCTCTCCACTATTTTTCTGAGTGAATGCTGTCCTTTAATGTAATGGTTTTTAAAAAAAACTCACAGGGGCTGGAGTTTCAGCTGTTGAATGTAAAAAAATTCAAAGACATTAAAACATCTTCATTTTATTTATATTATTTTATTTTATTTTGAGACAAGATCCACTGTAGCCCAGAATGGCCTGGAACTCACTCTACAGACCAGGCTGGGCTTGAACTTGAGGTGATCTTCCTGCCTCAGCCTCTCAAGTGCTGGGATTATAAGCATGTGCCATCATACCTGGCTTATCTTTGTTTTAATATAAAGCAAAGAGAAGTGCTTCTGAGGGATACTGTCCTTTAATACAATGTTAAGGAAAGCAGGAGTACGCACAGTGCCCACTGTTTAACTCTGACATTCATATTTTCTCTTTAATTAAGAATGTAGTCTTTTTCAGCACTCTGAAGGCTGAGGCATGAATGGTGAATTTAAGGCCAGCCTGGGCTACACAGTGAGATCCTCCCTTCCCTGCCTCCAAAAAAGGCAGTCTTAGCATAGTGGTCTGCCTGCTGGCACCCACTTTTCCATCTAAACTCTTTGACCCAGATCTCCTCATCAGGATTAACATACTTGTACCCTTGAACTGGGCACGTTGGTAGCTGATAGCTCTCCAATTCTAAGTCCATCACGGGATTGTCCTGAACCAAGGATGGCCCTCAATAGGACAGAGCCACCTTATCCATGGTCCTACCACTTATGAGGTGGAGAGGGAGCTACAATCTACTTCCAAAAATTGGTAAATGGTAAATAAGGTGTAGCTACCTACCATGCCTGAATGAAGGATAATTCTGTGTGGTTTTATCAGCTCCAACACTCCCTGTGGGACTAGAAGAAACTTTTGTTGGAACTGCATTAAAGTACAGCTTGTCTCTCTCTGCAAAATCCTGCTACCTTCACTCCTAGGAGCTGTTTCCCAAAGTACTTCCCAATAAAATTCCTGCATGCAAGTATCAGAGTTTCTGACCTTTTCCTAGGGAACCTGACCTATGACAAAACTCAAAGCCAATTGCCTTGGCTGAGGTCACATAGGAAATATTAACATCTGAATACTGTAGTTTCATAGGCTTTAGAACAGCCAGCAATGCATAAAAAATAAGGAGTTAACACAGCCATGATCCTGTATGTATAGATGATATAATGAAAAGGTAATAGATAGAAGAGACAAAAATACAGGTTTTGGACTTGAGAAACATTTGAGTTCCATTTCTGACGCTTCCACTCACAAGCTAGGTGAGCACTCTGAGCCCTGGTTTCTTTTCTAGGCATTTACTAAATACCACTTGAACACTGAATCTGTGCTAGAACAGCCAAGATGCTACAAATTATATAGCCAGCCCAGAGGTAGTCAAGAGTAGTTTCTGAGAGACCCTGGATAAAACTTGAACCTCCAGCAAGGATCCTTATCTCATTTACCAGGCTTGCCTCTGGGACAAGCACAAGTCTTGTGCTTTATTTTTTTAATTGTGAAATTTATATAAAGTGTGTATATCATAAAAAAGGATTTCAAAAGAATAAAACTCCACATCTCAAAGACCTAGCATAAGAAAGAACACTCCCTGGACAGCTTCTTCATCTAAAGTCAAGGAAAAAATAGGTAGAGATATCAGCTTAGAGATAGTGACACCTCAAACGTCACAGTTAGGAAGCTTCTCTAGAAGCCATATTCAATAAATCAAATATATTATTTCCAGATATAGTCCATTAAAAGCAATTATAGATCCTTTTATTTGTAAGATCACAAGTGCTTATACCTGAGTCTGTAGAGTTCAGTTCCTGACTCCTCAGGCCCTCATGGACAGTCCTGGAGGATAGTACTCTGGGACAAGAAAACAAGGCCATGAGATCATCCCTACGATCAGCAAAGCATGAAAGTTAGTTCCCTTCAAATGTAAGAAGAAACCACATGTGGCAGGTAGCAAAATATAAAATGGAAAGTCCTTCCTTCATCGTACTTAAAAAAAAAAAAAAAAACCAGCAATTACTTTTAAAACTGTATAAGGCCAGGCACATGCCAGTAATCCTAGTGACTCAGGAGGTAGAGGCAGGAGGATCACAAGTTCGAGGACAGAGTCAGACCATGTAACTTAGTGAGACCCTATTTCAAAATGGAAATAAATAAATAAAGCAAATAAAAGGGGCTTAGGTTACAGCTCAGTGGTATAGGAATTGCAAAGTATGCATTAGGCCCTCGGTTCAGCCCCTCAGTACCAGAACAACAAAAAAACTTGTACAGAGACAAATGAGCCAACTGTTGGTAAGTCTGTGGACAGTGTTGTGATATTGCATGTTCAGATGACTTTTCATTCAAGTGTACAAGAAATTATAAAATTAAGCCAGGTGTGGTGGCGCATGCCTATAATCCTAGCAGCTTGGGAGGCAGAGGCAGGAGGATCGCAAGTTTGAGACCAGAGGCAGTCTGTGTAATTTAGCGAGACCCTGTCTCAAAAAAAGTAAAAAAAAATGGGCTGGAGCCGGCATCTCAGCGGTCCAGCACTTGCACAGTATGCAAGCTCGAGACCCTGGGTTCAACCCCCAGCACCGCCAAAAAAAAAAAAAAAATTTACATATATATATATATATATATATATATATATATATATTTATTATGGGAGAAGGGCCTGGCAATCCACTCCCAAGACAATCCCGAAACAGTCAGCCACTGAAAACCCTATGAGGGTCGCTATGAGTCAGATACCAACTCGATGACACCTAACAACATATATATATAAAATTATAAAACTTCTTGTGAGATTTTTTTTTTTTCCTGTGGTACTAGGGGTTGAACCCAGGGTCTCATGCTTATATGTTTCACCCACAGCCCATGTTTTTACTTTTTGAGACAGGATCTTGCTATATTATGCAGACTGCCTCTGGTCTCGAACTTGCAATCCTCCTGCCTCTGCCTCCTGAGTTGCTGGGGATTAGAGGCATGCACCACCATGCCTGGCTCTTGTGAGATTCTTAAACAAGTAAAGTATTCATCTTTTTCAATACTCACAGAACAGAAACATTTACACAGGGTCTGCCATCAATTTCAAAGTATAAAAGACTACATTTTATTTTTAAAAATTTAGATACTTATTCTCCATGCAGCAATCCCTGAGAAAGGCTAATTTATATTTTTAGAAGGCTTCTTAACAAAAGGTTTGGATTGATTTTGACAACTAAGTCAAGGAAAAATCCAAGGCCACATTTTTCTGTTATTGTTATCTTGATTCTATACCCGAGATAAAATTCTATAGCTTCTCTTCCCACTTCAGTTTTACTACCCACATAGCTACAATTGTTGTTAGGTCCCACTGAGTTGGATCCAACTCACAGTGACCGTATATGTACAACAGAATGAAACTTTCTCCAACACTGTGCCATGCCTGGCACCACTGTCAGTGCTTCATAGGGTTTTCAATGGTGGATTGTTTCAGGAGTGGATTGCCAGGTCTTTCTCCATAGCCTGCAGGACCTGATATTCCCAGGTGCAACCAGAGTGCTCCTTGGAAGCAAGAATGGCTAGACTGGATCTCACATGTTTTGGACATGTTGTGAGGAGGGAACAAGAAGTGCAACCAGAGTACTCCTTGCACTCTGGGATGGTAGTCCCAGGTTGTCTCCCATCCAAGGACTAACCAGGCCAACCATGCTTAGCTTCTGAGATCAGGAGGGATCAGATGCTTGGGTGCTATGTCTGTAGATCACACAGCTACAGAGGTAGTTATATATTAGGTAGTTAGAGAATTTGCTATGGATGGAATTGTGTCCTCTGAAAATTCATGTGTTAAAGCACTGTCAATGTAATTGTATTTGGAGAGCAGGCTTTTGGGAGTTAGTTAAGACTAAATGAGGTCGTAGGAGTAGGGTCATAATCTGACAGGATTTGTGGCCTTATAAGAGACAGAGAGAAAAAGTGAGGAAAGGAGGAAATGTGGGGAAGAGGGAGTACAGAGATTGAGAGAGATTGCTCAATCTTCATGTGAGGACATGGCAGAAGGTGGTCACTGGTAAACAAGGAAGAGAGCTCTCACCATAAACCAAATAGGCTGGCAATTTGAATTTAAGATTTTCTAGCCTCCACAAGGAGAAAATAAATTTCTGTGGTTTAAGCCAAATGGACTATGGTACTTCATTACGGCAGCTTAAGGACACTAACACAGAATGTAAAAATGAATGTTTGTTTGTTTAATTTATTTATTTGGCGGTAGTTGGGGGTTGAAAGTAGGGCCTCACACATGCTTTGCAAGAGTTCTACCACTGAGCTGCCCCTCCAGCCCATTTTTTATTTTTTATATTGAGACAGGGTCTTGCTAAGTTATGCAGGCTGCCTATGTCCTTGAGCCTGTGATCCTCTTGCCTCCACCTCCTAGGTCTCTGGGATTACAGGTGTAAGCCACCACATCTGGTCTCCAATGTTTAAAAACACACATATATGTACATAGAAACTTTTGTATTTTTAAGATCTGAATGTAGAGCCAGGCATGGTGGCGCACGCCTATAATCCCAGTGGCTCAGGAGGCGGAGGTGGGAGGATCACAAGGTCGAGACTAGAGGCAGTCTGCGTAACTTAGCGAGACCCTGTCTCAAAAAGTAAAAATATGGGCTGGGGGCAGCTCAGTGGTCCAGCACTTGCAAAGCATGCAAGTGCGAGGCCCTGGGTTCAACCCCCAGTACCAAAAAAAAAAAAAATTGAATGTACTACCAATTCATTGCTTCTCAAAAGCTGTGCATAAAGTATGCCATAAAGAATAAAGTATGCCACAAAAAATTTCCTGGTGGATACAAAGCCACTCTTTGGAGTGTCTTTCCTTTTACATAAATTGTCTTCTACCTTAAGATACTGTGGCAAATCATTTCCTGATTTACAATTTTTACTCTTCCTTCACAAGTACCAGCATAGAGACTCTTATTTCCTTTCTTTTATTCAAATAACTTCAGGTTCTAATAATCTAAGAAAACTCAATTTGGAAAACATCTTGAGAATGCATTTTGCCTTTTTCTATATAATGCAATATTAGAAAACATATATAGTATAAGGAAAAGTATGTAAGCCACCAAATTTAAATTAAAAGATTCTGTTTCTATCTGAAGAAATAATATATGAAGAGATATACTCTCTGAAATAGTTACCTTTACCCTTAAAGAGTCCAAAGTTCAAATTTCAAATATTCACACATGCCATTACATTACTTACTGTTTTTCTGGTTGAACCACTGCAATTTTCCTCTGTTTATGTACTGTAAGACAAGAAAAAAAATGCCATGAAAAATTTAATTTGTTGTTAGGTGCTGTGGAGTTGGGTCTAACTCACAGCGATCTTATGTATAATAGAATGAAACTTCCCGACACTATGACAGCCACACAATCTTTTTTATGTTTAAGCCCATTGTTGCAGACACTGTGTCAATCCACCTAGTTGAGGCTCTTCCTTTTTTTTTGTTGACTTGCCACTCTCCCAAACATGATGTCCCTCTCTAGGGATTGTTCCCTCCTCACATGTCCAAAACATGTAAATCCAGTCTAGCCATTCTTGCTTCCAAGGAGCACTCTGGTTGCACTTCTAGTAGGACAGATCTGTTGGGTTTTTTTGGTAATGTGTGGTATATTCAATATTCATCTCCAGCACCATAATTCAAAAGCATCAATTCTCCTCTCTCCCTTATTCAATGTCCAGCTTTCAAAACTATATAACTGAAAATATCATGACATGAATTAGGCATACCTTCGTCTTCAATGTGATATCTTTACTTTTCAGCACCTTAAGAGGTCATTTGCAACAGCTTTTCCCAATGCAATGCATCTTTTGATTTCTTTATTGCTGTTTGTGTATGTTGACTATAGAACTAAGGAAGCAAAATCTTGGACAACATCAATCTTTTCTCCATATATCATGAAGTTGCATACTGACCCAGTTGTAGGGATTTATGTTTTCTTGATGTTGAAGCATAATCCACACTGAAGGCTGTGTTATTTGATCTTCATCAGTAAATGTTTCAAATCCTTTTCAGTTTTAGCAGGCAGAGTTGTGTCATCTACATAATTCAGGTTGTATATGAATCTTCCTCTAATCCTGATGCCACATTCTTCTTTGTAAAGAAGAATGTTTGCTTAGCATAGATATTAAAGAGGTATGGTGAAAGGATACAGCCCTGTCACCACCTTTCCTGACTTTAAACCAAGCAGTGTTTCCTTTTTCTGTTTGAATGACTGCCTCTGGATCCATGTAGATTCCACATATATGTGTGTGTATGTGTGTGTGTGTGTGTGTGTGTGTGTGTGTGTGTGTGTATACACACATACACACAGAGCACATTTAATACTTGGTTCTGTGTATATACAACTAGGAACTATTGTAAATTAGGGCTTATATGTCTGAATATCTAAACAGAGACATGTTTTCTGGGTAGGGCTGTTTACAAGAAACAAAAATAGTTTTTTCAAGGTTCTCTGGCTCAACCAATTGCTATGAATATATTCTAAGCCAAAACAGATATTCAAAAGACAAACTGATTTGACAAGGGTGCTAAGTCCATTCAGTGGAGAAGGTATAATCTTCAACACATAATGCTAGGAAATAGAATATCCATATGTATAAAGTTAGACTCTAACCTTACAACATATGTAAAAATTAGCTCAAAATGGATCAAAGATCTAAACATAAGAGATAAAACTATAAAAGGTTCATCTATGAACCAGGAAATGGACTCTCACCAAACACTGAATCTTCCAATACCCTCCTCTTGGACTTCCCAGCCCCCAATGATAATAAAAATAGCATTTCCATTATTTATAAACTACTCAGTCTATAGTACAGCCTGCAGCCGTGGCCCTGTGGCATCTGATCCCGTCAGATCTTTGAAGCTAAGCAGGGACGGGCCTGGTTAGTACTTGGATAGGAGACCGCCTGGGAACACCAGGTGCTGTAGGCTTGGGAGACGGACCCGGCAACCCACTTTCAAAAAACAATCTGCCACTGAAAACCTTATGAAAAGCAGAGAAGCACTGACAATAGTGTTTCGCCTGTTGTATGTAGGGTCACTATGAGTCAGATACCGACTTGACAGCACCTAATAACAACAGTCTATAGTTTTTTGTTATAGCAGCCAGAGTGGATTAAGATACTTAGCAACAGTCATCTGAGTAAATGTGAGAACAGATCCTCCCCACCTTGAGCCCTGATATGATGCCTCCTCTGGCTGACACCTTCTTTGCAGCCTGTGAGACATTTGCATCCAAAGTTCTCACTTACACTGAGCTCAGACCCCTAACCCACAGAAATTGCAAGGTAATAAATGTTTATTGCAATGAATAATTCTCTATGCAGGAATAGATTAGTAAGAATGGCATTTTGTTTTCCTCTGAAATGTCCAAATTCATCCTTATTGGTAGCAGCCACACAACAGATCATTAACAACCAATCTTCTAATCCAGAAATAAGCAAATACCTCGTGCCCTGCGAGGAGTACTAAGTGGGTGGCCATTGGTTTCACACCAGCCCAAAGGAAATATATCCATGGATTCCACACTCACAATACATTCCGGTATAGGTTTCTTAGAACCTGTTAAGATAAAAACAAACAAACAAATTTTTAACCATTAAATACCCTCTCTCATAAATTACCTTTTGTTTTTTGTTAGGTTTGGGTATTTTTGTTTGTTTGTTGTTTTGTTTTGTTTTGGGACATGGTTTTGCTATGTAGCCCAGGCTGCCCTCAAACTCAGGATCCTCCTGCCTCAGCTTCCCAAGTGCTGGAATTACAGGGGTGTGCCACCACTCCTGACTCCATCAATTATTTTCTAAACAACATTCTACTGCTGCAATAATACAAACAAAAGTCTCTTGAGCAAGTGCCTTTCTCACAGAAGGCTTAGTTTTTCATGTATAGTAAACATTATGAAAAAATAAATTCTTCCCTATGCATAACTTATAAGGAGTAAAATAAACAGTGAATATACATGGTGACCCTTAGTGAGGGAACAACAAATAAACAACTGGAACTACCAGTGGCATTATTCAGGTGGCTACTGATCATCACAGTCAATTCCTTGAAGTAACGAGAAACCAAAAGGAAAAGTGTCAGTCCTACTCCATGAGAACATTAGTTCTGCTACTCTGGGAATAAGCGCAAAAGTAGAACAGTGAATTCAAATCAGGAAATGATTTGCCAAACTGCTCAGTAGAGGTTGCATGAAAGTCTACATTTAATACTGTCCGTAACATCTGCATTAAATGCTAATTCTACAAATCAGAAACAGAAAGCACTTTCTCAGAATATGACTATTTGACACCAGGACAAAAAAGAAACCAGCCTTCTCATAATGACTGCAACACTGAGTATGCACACAGCATTTCATAGTCCATCCATAAACATGACCGATCACTGAATACTATATTTAGTAAAATATATCATTCCTTCCTTCCTTCTTTCCTGTTTTTTTTTATTTTTCTTCAGTAGTGGGGGTTGAACCCAGGGCCTCACACTTGCAAAGCATGCAAGTGCACACTGAGCTGCACACCCAGCCACTTTTTTTACTTTTTTGACACAGGGTCTCGCTAATTACACAGACTGCCTCTGGTCTTGAACTTGTGATTCTCCTGTCTCTGCCTCCTGAGTCACAGGGCACGCAAGGCCTCATTTCTACTAATATAATTTTTGGCTCTACCAGGGGCAATCAAAATATTACCTCTTCAATAAGCTAGGGCTTAATGTTTATGTTCATTTACTTTGGTCATATCAAAACATGATTTGATTTATCCTTCAAGAAAATAGGAGATTCTATAGTAAATGTTTTTTATTCATATTCATTTCTTAAAATTTGAGAGCCAAGGACAGGAAAATAAATTTTTAGCTTAGATTCTTGCATTTCAAATTACAGGTGTCTGGACAAGATCACTATTTAACTAGTCGATTGAGTTTAACAAGCCACACTACAGAAGTAAACAGGAAGAGCAAAGGAGAGTGGCCAAAAGAAAGCTTCTTGGAAGTGCTGGCACTTACCTTCCAGCTGTAGCCATAGGTAGGAGCCTCTGACTGCAGTTATCGTGGCAATGCATACTTCTTCCGGGAAAAGAGGGTTCACTGCCTCAAGCTTCATGTTCTCCTTAAACTCATGCTCAGAAATTGACTAGAAAATGAATGAATCAAATCCATTGACTGGAGTAACACTCAATATTAACTCATGTGCTCAGCTGGAAGACTTTTTTTGAAGTAGTATTTAATCCCAAGGTCCACTTTAAAGCTATGAATTTATTTTGCTTTGTTTTATCTTTAAGGAAGCAAAGAGAGAATGTCTACTTTTTTTGGTGTCTTGAAGTTAGCCATATATTACAACATGGATCAAGACCGAAGTAGTATAATTTCTTTTTGTCTCAGTTTTTTCATATCTCAGATGAAATTGAGAACACTAATCTTGCTGGGTTACTACAAAGTAGAAATGAAATTTAAGACCCCTAAGATCTGTGTCCTGAACTAAGTGTCTCTCAACCACCAATGCTCCATTCCCCTTCTTTTAGAGAGTTCTACCACACAAAGAATCGCCTGGTTCATCTTTGTATGTGTATCACAATAGGCAGTCAGGATAAAAAATGCTTATGAACAGGAGAAAGGACCATTTAGAACAGGCCTTAAAAACTTGTAGCTTTTGGGTCAAAAGAGACCAGCGAACATCTGCATTTGATTGTTCTCCTTTCTGACAATTAGAAGTTGCTTTTTGTTTGTTTTTTAAAGATATAAACATAAAAGGATGGGTGTAACAGAGGAGATAACATTTTATAAGCTAAGATTTAGAATAAAGTCTAGAAACTAAGTTAGCATATCAAAGAAAGGTGAAGCTAAGCTGGCAGTAAAGAGAGCTAATAACTGTTATAAACAGGATTTAGGCAACTGGAGGTGAAGGAGAAACAGCAGAAGAACCATTTTTTTCCCCTGTTTTTTGAGACAAGGTTTACCATTTTTTGACACAAGGTCTTGTTATGTGGCTCAAGGTGGCCTCAAACGCCGTCATCTTCCAGCCTTAGTCTCGTGAGTGCTGGGATTACACGTGTGCCACCACACCTGACAAGTTTGTTTTTGTTGTTGTTTTATTTTGTTTTTAAGAAGTATTTGTTTTAAGAATAATTTAGGCCATCCCATTGGTGGCTCTTCTACTACTGTATGCCCCAGGGAAACTTATCTCTTCTCCTCCCCTACAGAAAGTGAGATTTTTCCTCTTAAAGCATGGGGGATGGGGGTTGGGGGGTGGATGGGATGGTATATATAAGATCCCTAGGCAGGAAGACGCAACTGTTAGGGCATGCATGCAGTGACATAGCCCAGCCCTAGCCTCTACCTACCAGACAGGGGACTGAAAGAGACTTCTTATGATAATATGACAAGCCCAGAAGAAACACATAAAGATATGAATTTAGGTTCCCTCAGTAAATGGCAGCCTGACATGTCTGTCAGCTTGTTGTGCTGTGGGGGCTTGCACGTTGCTGTGATGCTGAAAGCTATGCTACCAGTATCTCAGATATAAGCAGGGCCACCCATGGTGGACAAATTTCAGCTGAGCTCTCCAACTACGACAGATTAGGGAGAAGGACCTGGCAGCCCATTCCCAAAATAATTAGCCATTGAAAACCCTATGAATAGAAGGGAAACATTGTCAAATATAGTGTTGGAAAATGAGGCTCCCAGGCTGAAAGGCATTCAGGAAACAACTGGAGAAGAGTTGCCTCCTCAAAGTAGAGTCAACTTTAATGATGAGAATGGAGTAAAGCTTCTGGGACCTCCTTCTGCTGATGTGGTACCACTCAAAACAAGAAAAAACACAGTAGCTATAACAATGGGCTCAAACATAAAAAGATGATGTGCATGGCACAGTGTTGGGTAGTGTTTCGTTCTGTTGTACATAAGGTCACTGAGTCAGATCCAACTTGACAGCCCCTAACAACAACAAATAAATAGCCAGACAGAGCCCACCCTGTTCAAGGGTGACAAGTCCCATCCACACATGCTTAGAGTTTCCAATCAGCTTTTCCTTTTACTCCCCCACTCTTAAATATTACCAGTGGTACTGAAGGATGAAATGGAAGTTGCCTTGAAGGAACTGGTGAAAGAGAAGGCTCTAGGAATTGATGGAACACCAATAGAGATGTTTCAACAAACAGATGTAGTATTGGAGGTGCTAACATGTTTATGCCAAGAGATCTGGAAAACAGCTACCTGGTCAACTGACTGGAAGAGATCCATATTTGTACCTATTCCCAAGGAAGGGGATCCAGTCGAATGTGGAAATTATTGAATGATATCATTAATATCACATACAAGTAAAATTTTGCTAAAGATCATTCAAAATCAACTGCAGCAGTACATAGATAGGGAACTGCCAGAAAATCCAGCCAGATTCAGAAGAGGGTGTGGAACCAGGGATAGCATTGCCGATGTAGATGGATATTAGCTGAATGCAGTGAATACCAGGAAAATATCTATGTTTTATTGACTATGCAAAGGCATTTGACTGTGTGAATCATAACAAGTTACAGATAACATCATGAAGAATGGGAATACCAGTGCACTTAATTGTCCTCATGAAGAATCTATACACAGACCAAGAGACAGTCATTTGAACAGAACAAGAAAATACTGCTTGGTTTAAATTCAAGAAAGGTATGCATCAAGGCTATATCCTTTCACCATACCTCTTCAATCTCCATGCTGATAAATAATCCAAGAAGCTGGACTTGATGAAGAAAAATGAGGCATCAGGATTGAAGGAACACTAACAACCTGCATTATGCAGATAACACAACTCTGCTTACTGAAACTGAAAAGGATTTGAAACATTTACTGATGAAGATCAAAAAACACAGCCTTCAGTATGAATTGTACCTCAATTTCAAGAAAACAGAAACCTTACAATTGGGTCAGTATGCAACTTCATGATAAATGGAGAAAAGACTGATGTTGTCCAAGATTTTGCTTTACTTGTTTCTACAATCAACTCCCATGGAGCAGCAGTGAAGAAATCAAAAGACACACTGCATTGGGGAAAGCTGTCGCAAAAGACCTCTTTAAAGTGTTGAAAAGTTAAGATGTCACACTGAAGATGAAGATTGAAGATGAAGATGCTCCTGACTCATGCTTGTAAAAGCTGGACAGCAAATTAAGAGAAATAGCAGAAGAATTGATGCTTTTGAATCATGGTGCTGGAGACAAATATTGAATATACAGTAGACTGCTAAAAGAACCAACAGATCTATCCTAGAAGTGCAACCACAGTGCTCCTTAGAAGCAAGGATGGCTAGATTGTGTTTTACCTATTTTGGACATGTTATCAGGAGGGACCAATCCCTGGAGAAGAACATCATGTTTGGGAGAGTGGTAGATCAATGAAAAAAAGGAAGACCCTAACTAGATGGATGGATACAGTGTTGACAATAATGGGATAAACATAAAAAAGATTGTGTGCCTGGCACAGAATTGGGGAGTGTTTCATTCTGTTGTACATAAATAGGGGCATTATGAGTCAGACTCAACTTGATGGCACCTAACAACAACATTCTTAAATATTAGCAACAACTAAGAATTTCCAGATATCTAAGGCTATTAAGCCCAGAGGTTTTTAGCTCTGTTGGTAGAGTGCCAAGCTGCACTCTCTGAGGACCTAGGTTCGATCCCCAGCACTACAAAAATGGGAGACAGATGTGGCAATCCACTCCAAAAGCAATCCTGAAGAATTAGCCATTGAAAACCCTATGGTTTTCATGCAACTGGACAGCATGACCACCAACAACAAAGCTAATAAAGGTCATGACCAAAACGGACAACACGAGCAACTTGGAGAAAGCAGAGACTATGCAAAAAAACCTTCCACAAGGTAGGGGTGTTAATAAATACCTTCTGAGAGATAAGAAAAACTATTGCAGCATACTTAACAGCAAAAACATTGTTGTTAGGGGCCATCAAGTTGGGTCCGACTCGTAGTGACTCTACACATACAAAGGAAACACTACTTGACATTGTGCCATGCCTGGCATATTGTCAGTGCTTTTCTGATGTTCATAAGTTTTTCAATGGCTGATTGTTTTTTGGGGGAGAGTGGGCTGCCAGGTTCTTCTCCCAAGCCATCAGCACCTGGTATTTCCCAGGCAATCACCCATCCAAGTACCAACCAGGCCCAACACTGCTTTTGAGATCTTACAGAATCTGACACCACAATAGTATGGCTATAGGAAAAGCAACAATAGTATACTATTAAAAATAAAGAACTATTCCAGAACTATTCTGAACAATAAAAAATATACCAAAAATTTAAAACTCAAATGAGGCCTGGTGCACTGGCACGTGCCTATAATCCCAGTGACTTGGGAAGCAGAGGCAGGACGATTGTGAGTTTGAGGCCAGAGGCAGCATGTGTAACTTAGCAAGACCTTCTCTCAAAAAATTTAAAAAGGGAGTTGGGGGTTCAGCTCAGTGGTAGAATACTTGCAAAGTATGCACGAGGCTCTAGGGTCAGCTCTCCCAGTACCAGAAATAAAATAAACTATTAAAAAACTAAAAAATAATAACAAAACAAAATCCTCAAAGCAAGAGCTGAGACAGTTGAGAGAATCTTCCAGAAAGCAAAGCAAAAAGATGAAGACACAGAACACAAGAGAAAAAAAAAGCAGAAAAGTAGAAGTTTGATCCAGAGGGACAACGTCCAAATAAAAGAAATCTCATAAAGAAAGAAGAGAGAAAACAGAAGGGGAGAACTCAAAGAAGCGATGTAAGAAAATTTCCCAAAATAGAAAGGTCTAAGTGTCCAGAGAGAAAGTACCCACTGAGAATTCAGCACAACAGATGAAAATAGGACCATGTCAACATGTACCACTGTGAGGAATGGTGACAAAAAGATTCTACAATCTTCCGTGAGGGAAAGAAAGGCAGGTCATTTACCAGAATGAGAATGGTGCTCAACTTCTTCAACAATGCTAGATGTAAGAGAACAATTGAGTAATATTTTCAAAACTCTAGAATAAAATAACTTCCAACCTACCTTCCACATTGAGACAAATTATGAATCAAATTAGTAGAATGAAGACATTTTCAAATATATACTCTCTACAAAACTTACAAGTCTCTTAACACCATGTTTCAGGAAGCTACTGAGAAATGACAGGCTCTATCAAAATAAGGAAATCAAGAAAACGAAGGCCATGAGATACACAAAACAGCAGACACCAAATCATAAGAAAAGGGAGAGATTAATTCCCTGAATGACAATGAAAGGCAGCTGCATGATCAAAACCACAAGACAAGCCTCGAGAGCAATGTGTTGAGGAAGAGAAAGTGGAGGCTGCTAAAAGGGATATCTCTAAGAAAAAGATTAGAACTGATGGTTTTCTGATGTGACTGCCCTTGTGAAAATAGTAACATGAGGCTACTGGAAGGTGTGGGAAGAAGTATCAAAGATAGAACCAAAAATTAAGCAACTGGGATTAAAAAGGGATTATTAACATGACAATAAAAAAGGAAACAATTATAAAATACATGCTACAGTACTCAGCTGTGAATGTTTTGATGCACATAATTACATATAGACAAAAAATAAAAAAGACAGAAAAAAAAAAAACTGAACAAAAACCACCCTTCAATTGAGATTTAACCAAAAATCATATTATAACTATACTAGAAAGAAGAGCTGGGTAAGACATAGGGGAAAGGCAACGCAAAATAGCTAAACATTCATTTACTATAATACAGAATCAACAGAAGTGACTAAATTCAATGTTTCAAAAGATGGCAGCATATTATCTTGAAAATGATGAAGCATAAATACCAGAAGTACAGTGAGGAGAATAAGAAATGGTTACTTCTATGAAGGGAGGCTGTGGAAAGGGACAAGACAGGGACTGTTGTTCTAAGATTGCTGTGGTTATTTAGCTTTTAAAAATATGTGCATCTATTATTTGGAGAGAAGTATTTTTAAATAAGCTTAACAATGCTTCTCCACTAAATATTTCAACATTCTTTGTATTACTGAACCATCAAATTATGAAATTTCAAATTCATATTAAAAAACTGATAAACTCATAAGACTAACAATTAGCAAACTAATTAATTTATGTGGTAAATGTATTTGTCTTTGTACTACCTTATAACTTGCAACAAAGTGGCCAACTGGGTTGAGAGAGATGATTGGCTAGAGAGTAACAGCCATATGAAACATGGGGAGCACAGCAGTCCCTATATCCCTGAGCAGTGTCATGAGGGTCCTTACCAGAGGGAAGCACCTCTGGGGAGCAGCTTCAGCACCACACTGTTTGAGGTAGTCAGCCCAGTCAAAGTCCTGGCTTGGGTAGCCTACACAGAGACAAAAGAGCAATGATTCACACCACACAGGGTTGCTTGGCTTCTCTGGCTTTACCAATTTGCCAGGTGTCCACCCACCACTGCCAGCGCTGCCTATTTGAGTACTTGGATCACTTCAGAGAGGAGGAAAACACTCTCTAAATCCAAATCATAGGGCTTTGTTTGTTTGTTGAAGTACTTGGGATCAAACCAAGGGCCTCATGTAATTTCACAAAATAGAGTGATTCTGATCAAACAACTACTGAAATTTTCTGGATCAATGTGTAAACTTCCAAATTTTAAACTAGACATTAATTCTGAGCAATATTTTATATGATTAGATGCTGGCAACTTAACCAAAAGAATATAAGATAGTTATGACTAAGTCAGCATTTATAAAGTGAAGCCATGCTTACCAAAAGCCT
This sequence comes from Pedetes capensis, assembly GCA_007922755.1. Taxonomy (NCBI): domain Eukaryota; kingdom Metazoa; phylum Chordata; class Mammalia; order Rodentia; family Pedetidae; genus Pedetes; species Pedetes capensis. Next base: position 26,888 of record VMDO01005476.1, on the reverse strand, counting down.
ACTAATAAAGTATACATCAATTGCTAGCTGAGTAATCTGATTTGCTGATATTAAAAAAGCAGGAAAATACCTGACATTTTCTAGCTACTCTAAGTTTTAAAATATTAGAAACTTCAGTTAAGTTCAACTAGATCATAATTAAGTGCCTTGATTAAAAGGTCAGAGATATTTTTGCAAAGTTGCAAACACTAGGAAAATGAAATGTTACTTTACTACCTAAAGCCTCTTTGTCATCCTCTTGACCATAATATCCTACTAAAGAGTTCTCTCCCATAACAAGGCCCATATCTAAGTATTACCAATAATCTCCCTTCTAGGTCTGGCTCTGAGGAGTCTTCTCACAGGCTAGCTCCAAATGCTTAGTGTTCATCCTAGCTCACTGTGACTTCCTAACAGACTCAAAGTGGAATGGACTAAAGAGCCAGCATAGAAGCCAGGCTTGAACCTGGCCTCTCAGCTGGATATACAAATATATCTGTCAAAATGTGAGAACAAAACATTCTGTTTAATAGTTTCTTAGTTTGATCTGTGACTTCAAATATGTAAATATATAGAATCTAGACATTCATTTAGACTTATCTTAGACCCCTAAAGTATTAGAGACATAAATCACAAAAGATCTTGGCAGTGCTGTCTGGCACACACATCATTTCAAGGGCTTACGCAGGAAGATCACAAGTTTGAGGTCAGCCTTAGTTACAATAGCAAGTTTGCAAACAACCTGGGCTACATAGCAAGACCCTCTCTGAATAAATAAATAAATAAATAAATAAATAAATAAATACACAGAAAAGTAGGAATTTGCACCTGGAGGTGGGCTAATGTGTAGACCATTCTTCAGACTCCACTGCACAGGGAAAATGCCAGGACTACTAGCATGGCACACAAATGATCGCCGCACATGGTCCTCTGATCGCAAGTCATCCATTTCCACCAGAAAATACTTCTCATCAAAAACCTGTAGATGCAAATAACAGACAAAATAGACAAATGACTTTATGCATATGTGTATGTTTATATTTATATACATTTGTACAAACATATAAATGTGTACACATATTTTTTTTTCCTTGGCACAGCCAAACGCCTTACAAAAGTTCATAGCTACACTAGGTGCTAATAATGCTAAACATTGCCAGGTGTAATCCTAGTGTTTAGCATTAAACCTGTAATCCCAGCAACTTGGGAGGCAGAGGCAGGAGTGATGCAAATTCAAGGCCAGAGGCAGCTTGTATAACTTAGAGAGACCTGGTCCCAAAATAAAAAGTAAAAAATGTATTAGGGGTGAGGCTCAGTGGTAGAGCATTTGTAAAAGCATGAATGAGGTCCTGGGTTCAACCCCCAGTGCCAGGGGAAAAAAAAAAAAAAAAAAAGCCAAACACTCAACAAATGTTAGCTCTATGCCAGGTACTTTTAAAATCAAATATTTTTCATATATTAACTCAGCTTTAATCTTCCTAACAATCAAATGAGGTAGGTATCATCATCAACTTCATTTTGCAGACAAGGAAAATGGACTTTAAAGAAAGGCTAAATAATTTATCCCAAGTTACAAAGCCAAGAAGTAGAAGAACATAGATTCAAATCAAATATTTGGGCTTCAAATAAAATTTAGTTTAAGGCTGGTGAGGGGTCATTTACACTAGTATACTAAATTTTCAGATCCTAGCCCAATTTCCAATGCCAAAGGAATAAGTTAATGAACATCCACTGGCTCCTAACCAGCCCACATCTCTTCAAACTCCAGGTAGAGTTTTATAGCCCTATTTACAGGTTCAGAATCCCTTCTGGCTCTGAGAATAATCTACCAAGGAAGGAAAATTTAAATCTCAACAGGCAACATGATCCAGGGTTCAAGTAATTATTTCTGTAGTCACACTCCACTTTGAGTTGTACTTTCTGTAAATAGAGTTCTGCTCTAGTCCTGAACTGAATCTTCTTCTTATGTTGTAAGGAACTGGGCCTTGACAACGTGTTTAGTACTTGTGGTTATTCCTAACAAAAGCCTTAATTTTGTCAGTTGTCTGAAAGATTAATGTTTGAATCTGGAATTCATGGCTGTAGCCATCCTACTGCCAGATACATTGACACTAACTGCCTACTCCCTACATACTCCTCATGCCAAGGAACCCTGCAACCTAAGTGGACAGTGATGACACTGCCTGGCTCTATACTTTACAGACACAATGGCCCACATACCAGTCAAACCTCCTCAATTTATACACAGGTAATTCTGCCCAAAAGAATATCCCCTGCCTTTGGTATCCAGGCTCTAGTTAGCTTTGTTGACTAGGGCTACCAACCTCTGAAAAAGTGTGGCACAGAAAATTCGATAATACAATACAAAATGTGCATAGAAGTAATTCTGACCTCATCATAATGAGTTGAATTAGTAGAGCCTGAAGATCAAAACACTATAATTTCCTAAACCAGTCACCCTGACATGGATTCTTACCAAGAGAATTGCTCCCATTTTACCTTAACAACTGTAGCAGGAGAGATGCCAAAAGGAGACCAGGGATCCACAGCTTCCAATTTCATATTTACAGAGAATGTATGAATGCCAATAACTTGTTTGTCCTAAAATGCAAACATCAAAGGGAATAAATATATAGTACTTTTGTATACTTTTTCACCCATACATAGCTAAATATTGCTCTAACTAAGATAATGGAATTGTCTAGCTTCCAGTAAATTCAAACTGCATTAAGGGGATTTGAGAAATCCAGGCAGCTATTGGAAGAAAACAAGGATGACTGTCACTCCAGCCTGAAACCCCACCTCCCCGCCTGCAGAGGCCATGACACTCTCTCACCTCCAGGAGTTATTTTTCACTTTTTACCTCCCCAAATTGTTTTTCTCTACTATATGGAGAAAAATACCTATCTAGGATGTTTTTGTTTTTACCTTAAATAAGTAAGATGGTAATGGCTCTTCCTCCTCCTCTTTTACTTTGGCCAAAATCTCTTGCCACTGAGTTTCATTTTTCAGATGTCTGATGGCTGAAGTAAGACAAGAGGGTATGCTTTACAATATGAGAAAACCTATATATTTTTTAACTATTCTAAAAGCATTCATATTAGCAAAAAATGTACTTTCTACCAGGACTAGGAAAGAGTTTAAGCTCTTTATACACATCCTTACACAAAAGAACTTGCATCTCAACCTTAGTACTCTATCTGCTCTGTTTAGAGCCCAGACAGTTAAGTTTTATGAAAATACCTACCATAAGATCACAAGGTTTGCTATAGTCTGTAAAATAACATCCAAATTGGGGCACATAATAATAAATGCAAACTGATTTAAACAGTAACTTGATTTAATACTATTGGAATTTCCTTTAATCAACAATTTGCCGTGAACCCAATTTGCTCTTCATATCTATCTGAATCTAGAGACATTGTTTCTTTTTCTGTTAAGGGTTAAGTATGGTTTAGGACAGAAGTCTATGAGGTATATCACGATATGTAGTAAATTATAAATACAATAAATACAATAAAAACAAAAGAAAAATACGCACTTAACTACTCATAATTTTGCTGCAGTACCTCTATTATGTGAACCAATGAAGGCCTCCATAATATATAGAATAATGCATTTTCTCAGTCTCACAGATATTAATAATACAACATAACAATAATGTAAGAGTTAATAAAAAATGTTGTATTACTCTTCACCTAATGGGGGCTGAAGCTCATATCCCTCTTGAGCAGCCCATCCAACATGATGAAGAAACGGATCCAAATAATATAACCAATGTTCAAAATTGTCAGAACTTTCAAGTCCTTCATAACGCAGCTTCAGTCGACCCCCAATGTTCTCTACTACAGTAACAATCCAAGTGCTTAAAGTGTCCCGAAAAGCTTGGCATTCTAGCCTGGATCCTGGAGCAATGAGATCTAAAGGATTCCTTCCATTACGAAGCTATAGGTTAAAAAAGCAAAATTAAATAAGTTAACATAATATTTTTTAGAAGTCAAGTTCTAAATGATACCAAACCAACCTTCACATTTTATACCCATTTGAAAGTCAGTGACATTAAATTGTCTATTATATGTAAGTATGTTGTTGTTGTTGTTAGGCGCCGTTGAGTCGGTATCCAACTCATTGTGACCCTACAGACAACAACTATTGTCAGTGCTTCTCTGCTGTTCATAGGGTTTTCAATGGGAGACTGATTTTTGGGAGTGGGTTGCTAGGTCCTTCTCCCATATGTAAGTATATATAAGTGTATATATATACTTCTAGGTGATATAAAAATGTTTATTTTAAAGAGATCTGCCTATAATACCATAAAATTATTCCAACAAATCTCAGCCTTCAGCCACACCAGCCTGGTGTCTGATCCCATCTGAACTTGGAAGCTAAGCAAGATTGGGCCTGGTTAGTCTTTGGATGGTTTACTACCTGAGAATACTGGGTACTGTAGGCTTGAGAGAAGGACCTGGCAGCCCAGTCTTGAAACAATTAGCCATTGAAAACCCTATGAATAACAGAGAAGTACTGACAATAGTGCCAGGTATGGCACAGTGTCAGGTAGTGTTTCATTCTCTGTACATAGGGTTGCTATGGGTCAGATCCAACTTGACAGCACCTAACAACAACAATAGCAACAACAACAACAACAACAAATCTCTATCTCTAGACTGTTAGTTTTATTAAGAATTTTTAAATCATCATTACTTCATCATAATTATAAAAGCAAAGATGATCATTATTAAAGAAAAAGATCAAACATGTCCAAATCTTTCAATCCTACCTCTAAGAAAAAACTATAGTAAATATTTTGGCATACAGATTTTCCATATACAAGTCAATATCCACCTCTGCCTCTTTCTCCCTTTTTTTCCAAAATGGATAGTGTTTTTCAATTTATTCTTCACTTAAGACATCTTAGATATCTTTCTGTTATAGCAGATGTAAGTCTTCCTTGTCTTTAAAACTGTGTTATGATATTATATGTTATAAGTGGGAAATGATTTATCTACTTCTTATGACATTTTGCTTGTTTCTGACATTTTTACTCTTCACATGTTCTAATGAACACAGTAAGAACTTTTCATTATATTGAAGGAAAGGGAAAATTTAATTCTCACTATCTAGATATATATTAAAAACTACAACAAAGAATAGAGTGGGGTGTGATAGTACATGCCTGTAATCCCACCACTCGGGAGGCTGAGGCAGGAGAATTGAGAGTTCAAGGCAAGCCTAGGCCCTGTGTCAAAACAACAAAACACAAAACCTTTAAAAAAAAAAAAAAGAGGGAAAGAAAGAAAGAAAAATTTAAAAAGGAAAAGGGTCCTGGGGATATAGCTCAGTGGGCAAGCAATTGCTTAGCATGTGAAAAGTCCTGAGTTCAATTCCCACCACTGGAAAAAAATAATAAAAATTAAAAAAAAAAAAGCCAACCACACCAGGCGTGGTGGCTCAAGCCTATAATCCCAGTAGCTCAGGAGACGGAGGCAGGAGGATCACAAGTTTGAGACTAGAGGCAGTCTGCGTAACTTAGCGAGACCCTGTCTCAAAAAGTAAAAGAATGGGATGGGGGTACAGTTCAACCCCCAGTACCGCAAAAAAGAAAACAATAACAACAACAAAAACCTTCATTTCAAAGTCATCAGTCATATTTTTTTCCTAGTAAAAATTGCTCTGTGAAACTTCCATATCCAAGTATGGAAAAGAACAGAAGAACAAATGGAGGAACACACTCACAGCTTAAAGTTTCAGGATGACAGATGCATGGTCAATGCAGAACAGGATACTTTATCAGTTTATTTGTTGATAACCTCATTCATTCATTCAAATTTCAATGAATGCCAGGCCTTGCCTAAGCATTAGAGTACAAAAAAGTAAAGAATATCTTGAAATAGAATGTATGCAACTAGGCATGGTGGTGCATGCCTGTAATCCCACAACTGAGGAGGCTAAAGTAGGAAGATTGTGAGCTTGAGGCCAACCTGAGCTACACCTAAGAACCTGTCTAAAAACAAATAAACAAAAGAGTGTTTACCAATCAGGATTTACAAGTGAATGCAAAACAGTCATAGAATTGGATGTAATAGCTAAAACTATAAAACTTGTAGGAGAAAATATAGGAATAAGTCTTCTTGATCCCAGGTTAAGCAGTCTTCTTATATTTGACACCAAAAGCACAAGCAACAAACAAAAAATAAATCGGACATTAAAAAAAAAAAGTTTATGCTACAAAGGATAAAAAAGACAAGGCACAGAATGGAAGAAAATGTCCATAAACCAAACATTGGATCTGTACTTGAATGTATAAAGAACTCTTACAATTCAACAATAAAAAGACAACCCAATTTTAAAATTGGCAGAGATTTTTCCAAAAAGATACATGAATGCCCAACAAGCACATAAAAAGATGCTCAACCTCATTTGCCCTCAGGGAAATGAAAATCATCTAGTAGGATGCGACACCTAGTAGTACAGGTATAATCAGAAAAATAACAAGTGCTGGCAAGGGCATAAAGAAATTGGGGGGAGATATACACATTTATCAATAAACAACAAAGAAACCGGAACCATCATACATTTCACATATGCCACAAAGAATGTTACTAGTATGATAGAAAGTGACAAAATATAATTTAGAAATTTCATGACCAATAAATTCATTTCACGTAATGAAAAATCTATACACACTAAAGTTCAAAAGCTACACTAACTTAAAATGACTGCTAAAAGCAAGTAGGAGTAAGATAGGTTCAGTGTCTTCTCAGCAAAAGAAAAAGGATTCTCATTACCTGGTGTAAGAGTTACAAATCCCCACCCTGAAGTAGAATCAAGTTCTACTCAGTTCCAGACAGAGATCCTCAAAAAGCCCTAGTTTCTAAATGTGTAAAAGAATCTGGAGAACTGGATTTTTGTATATTAGCAACTAATTTAGATTTTTAGGCACTGAAGAAGCCAACAGTTTGAAACCTCGGAGGATAAGTTTAAAATTTTCAATACTTACGCCTATGTCTACCGAAATAATGTGAATTTATTTCAGAGTAGTAAATTAGTAACCAATTTTAGTTCCGTGTAGGTGTTTTCCACACTGATTTGGCATGAAGTAATACTCACGCCCTCTAGCAGCGAAACAGGAGGACTGCATGCTCCTACCAAAGTCTGCCGCAGAAAAGCATCCCAATCAGACACTTTATCTCTGATGCCTAGGTGAGGAAAGAAATGACTATTATTGATAGTGTCAGCCCCAGAACACAAATCATACAGAAATCATACACAAATCATACAGAAAAGTGCCTAGAGGTTGTCATTTTAAGATCAGAGAGTCTAACATACTGCTTCTTTGGGAGCTTAAAAAGACAAGACAAAACAAAATAACAAAAAAAAAATAAATAAATAAAAAATAAATCCTACTCTTGATAGGGCTACTTTCTGGTTAGTTTAATGAGTTGTATGCAAAACAAAGAGAATATGAGTTGTATACAAACAATTTTGTGTTAGTGAAATTGTATCCAAAGGATTCTACTTTACTTTTTATCATGGTAATTTTCAGAAATACATTAAAAAGTACAGAAAAGGGTATGAACATCCTCATGCATCCTAGCTTCATCAATTGTTACATCAAAGTCTGTTTGTTTAGACTAGAAGTTAGCCAACAACCACTGGTGGGATAAAGCTGGCTTATCTTTTAAAATTATTGAAATAGTTCTCTCGGTGGCTATCCCTCAAGCTCCATATACTGTAAGTTTTCTTTTAATTTGCTTTTGCAATAATAAGAATATAAAATAGAAGCTGGCCACCATGGCACATGTCTATAATCCCAGCTACTAGGGAGACAGAGGCAGGAGGATCGCAAGTTTGAGGCCAGAGACAGCTTGCATCACTTTGTTTGTTTGTTTTGTGGTACTGGGGGTTGAACCCAGGGCCTCGCGCCTGCATGCTCTACAAGTGCTGAACCACTGAGCTGTGCCGCCAGCCCATTTTTTTACTTTTTGAGACAGGGTCTCACTAAATTATGCAGACTGCCTCTGGTCTCGAACTTGCGATCCTCCTGCCTCTGCCTCCCCAGCTGCTGGGATTACAGGCATGCGCCACCGCGCCCAGCTAGCCTGCATAACTTTGTAGGACCCTGTCTCAAAACAAAAAATAAGAAGGAGCTTGGGGTATGGCTCACTGGTGGAACATCTTGCCTAGCATGCATGAAGCCCTGGGTTCAACCCCTTAGTACTGAGGAAAAGAAAAGAGAAAAATAAATGCAGAAGACATTAGATAAACACTATTTGCTGTCCAATTAAGAGTATTACCTGTTTCAGGTAAGACTTACCAGTGGATAAAAAAAACAATAGTTGAAAATATGTAGAGTAATGGGTATTTTCACAATCTCAAAATATTTTCCCATAAAATATTAATTAAAAAGGGGAAAAGAATAATTTTGTAGTGGAAAAAGCTGACATATACCAACTTAATCAAGCAATAAAAGTTAATATCAGTAATGGGACAAATCAACAGCATGTATCTCCTGATAGGACACACTGAAAAGACATAATATCTTCATTTTTCCTACCAAAAGTATAGACCTGAATCTAAGAAAATAAGACAACCCAAATTGGGAGAAATTCTACAAAGTAACTAACTGCCTGTAGTCTTCAAAAATGTCAGACCAAGAAACACAAAGAAAGAAGATGAAAATAGTGGCACACATCTATAATCCCAGTGACTTGGGAGGTGGAGGCAGGAAGATCATGAGCTTAAGGCCAGAGGCAGACTGGCTAATTTAGCAAGATCCTGACTCAAAATTTTTAAAACATAAAGTTTTTTAAAGGGCTAGGGGTGCAGTCCCTAGGTAGAGCACCTGCAAATATGTGCAAGGCCTGGATTCAACCCCATGTACTCCCTGCTCAAATGACAGACAAAGAAAGATTAAGAAAATGAAAAGAGACAGGACAACTAAATACCACGTGAACCTGGACTAGGATCAGAAACAGGGAATAATGAATATTCCTGGGATCAGGACATAATGAACATTATTGGGAAAACTGGCCTATACCTTTCAAAGTGTCCAAGTTACGCTGGGCACATGGGGTAGTGGCATACACCCATCATCCCAGTGATTTAGGAGGCAAACGCAAGAGAATCACAAGTTCAAGGCCAGAGGCAGCTTGAGTAGCTTAGCAAGATCTTGCCTCAAAACAAAAGATAAAATGGGGCTGAGAGTACAGCTCAGTTATAGAGCACTTGCCTAGCATGCATGAGGCCCTGGGTTCAACTCCCCAGAACTGCAAAAAAAAAAAAAAAAAAAAAAAAAAAAAAAGTTATGAAAGACAAAGCTGAAGAACTATTCCAGAAGAAAGGCAACTTATTTCTGAGGGATGACAGCTAAGTGCTACACATGATCTAGAATTTTATTTTATTATAAAAATGTTATTGGGCTCATTGGGTATGGTGGCTCATGCCTGTGATTTTAGCAACTAAGATGGTGGAGGCAGGAGCATTGCAGGTTCAAAGCCAGAGGCAGCCTGCATAACTTGGTGAGACTCTGTCTCATGGTAAAAAATAAAAAAAGGTTTGGGGGTGCAGCTCAGCAGTAGAACACTTGCAAAGTATATGCAAGGCCCTGGGTTCAACGCCCCCAGTACTACAAAAAAAGAGAAAAAAAGCTATTGGGATAATTTTTAAAAACTGAGAAGGGTCTACAGATTAAATAATGGTATTTTATCAAGGTTACTTTTTTGATTTTAGTATTTTACTAAGTTCATGAATGTCTTGTTTTTAGAAATACATTAAAGAATTTATGAGTAAAAGGGCATGCTGTTTAAAACTGACTCTCAAAACATTAAAAAAGCATGTGTGGGAAGAGGAGAAAGGATAAAACAAATGTGGTGAAATGTCAACATTTGGAGAAACTTGGCAAAGAGTTGCCAAGAATTTTTGGTACTATTCTTATAATATTCCTGCAAATCTGAAATTATATCAAAATAAGAAGTTAAAAAACTATATAAAAAGTTTGGTATTTTCTTAAATTCACAGTCTTTCTTATGTTCCCCCACCTTTACCTTATCCTTCTCTTTCTTTTCCCTTTACTATCTCTCTCCTGCTTAATTTGGACTCTACTCTCAGCAAGGAACCTTCCTGGAATGAAGCTTCTGTTGGTTCATTTTAAGAATAGGGCTGGAGTTTTGCTCAGTTGGTGGAGTGCTGCTCTGCGCACTCTGAGGCCCTGGGTTTGATCTTAACACCACAAAAAATGGAAGGACTTGACAGCTCACTCTGGAAACAATCAGCCATTGAAAAGCCTATGAGTAGCAGAGAAGCACTCATATAATGCCAGGCATGGCACGGGGTCAGGAAGTACTTTGTTCTGTTGTACATACGGTTGATAGCACCTAACTATAACAAGGAGCCTGGTATAGTGGCTCACACCTGTAATCCCAGCAACTCAGGAGGTAAAGGCAGGACTGCAGAGGCAGCCTGTATAACTTAGCGAGACCTTGTCTCAAAGTAAGTAAAAAAATGGGCTTGGGTGCAGCTCAGTGGTAGAGTGCTTGCCAAGCATGCAAGCATGAGGCCCAGGGTTCAACCCACAAGTACCACAAATAAGAAAGAAAGAAAGAGAAAGAAAGAAAGCAAGCAAGCAAGCAAGCAAGCAAGCAAGCAAGCAAGCAAGCAAGCAAACAAAACAAAAGGAAATTCAGCCAAGCATGGTGGCTCATGCCTATAATCCCAGCAAGCAGAGAGGCAGAGATTGGAGGATTGCAATTTTGAGGTAGCCTGTGTAGCTTATCGAGATTCTGTGTCAAGAGAAAAAATAAAAATATAAAAGGGGCTGGGTGCAGCTCAATGGTAGAGCACTTGCAAAAGTATGTACAACACCCTGGGTTTTGCCTCCAGTATCACAAATAAATAAATACATACATACATACATACATACATACATACATACATAAATTAAAAAAAAAATTCATAGCCATCAGATTGCTTAGGGATAAGGGGAGAGAGGATGATACAAATAGAAAGAGTCCCAACACCATATATATCTGTGTCAATGTACTTAAAAACAACCAGTCCCAACAAATGCCAAACTCAGAGCCTCGCAGTCTTAAAGGATGAGAAGCAACTGGTATTCTCTTTAAGCACTGTAAGAACTTGAGGCTTTATGGAGAAAATAATTTGAAAATATGGGGAAATGTGCATTCTTCTTTATAAATATATTCATTCAAAATATTAATCTAAAAAAGCTGAATAAATGTTTTACTACCTTCTGGGGCTTCAAGGGTCTTCTTATTCTGCTCACACCACCCAATGGGATAGAGATCAGCCTTCCTGATATCACACCAGAAGTCAGCTCTCCGGTCCTCCCCATAGCCATCATAGCGGAGCAGGAGCAACTGCTCACAGGCAGTGATGACGGTGGCAACCCAGTAGGTTTCAGGATCTGGTCTCACAGGCACCTCTAGTTTCATCCCAGGTGCAAATCCATTTTGCAAACGTGTGTCCACCTGAACAGAGAAATGTTGGGGCACCAGATAAGTATCTCAGATGAGTATTTCTCCTTCCAACATTCTAAGACTTAACAATTCTGAAACAATAAAATTTTCTCAAGGGTACCTGAAACATTCCAATTCTAAGTCAGAGGCGTAATCCAAACAATACAGAGAAATAGCAATGCTGCTCTGTTCTATCTGTCAGTAAAGGAATTCAATACTATGGTCCAGAAAATGTTTTCTATCAAGTATACGGGCTGGGGTTTAGTTCAGTTGGTAGACTGCTGCTCCACATTCTCTGAGAATCAGATTTGATCTCCAGCACCACAAAATGGGAGAAGGATGTGGCAATCGACTCCCAAAGCAATCCAGAAACAATCAGCCATTGAAAACCCTATGAGGGTCACTAAGAGTTGGACCCAACTTGACAGCACCTAACAACAACAACAAAATCAAGTATATACCTTACTCAATACTTACCATTTTAATAGCCTTCAACAAATTGTTTTTGAGAGTGATTTCTAGTTCAACAAAAAATTTATGAAACTAGAATAAAGGACAAAAACAAGCCATACTGATAATAAATTAGTATAATATGTACCATATGCAAGGAGCCATACTTCCCATTGTCCCTAAAACAGTTATCCTTGAATAATAAATAATAATGTTCCCCTTTCTCTCTCAAACGGGTCCTAATTCAGATGAAAAATTATATGGTGACAAAGATATAGGTTAGCAATTCTGGAACTACTTTATGTATATACTAAGATAAACATGGGGCTGGGATTTAGCTCAGTTGGTAGAGTGCTGCGCTGCAGTCTCTGAGGTCCCGAGTTCAATTCCCAGCACCACAAAAATGGGAGAAGGGCCTGGCAATCCACTCCCAAGGCAATCCCGAAACAGTCAGCCATTGAAAACCCTATGAGGGTCGCTATGAGTCGGATACTGACTCAAGGGCACCTAACAACAACAACAAGATAAACATGTGCATAACGAGAACTGGGTTTCTCACTATGGGAGGAAGAAATTACAAATAAAGACAAGAGAAGACCAGAGTGAACCCTGTGGTTCTGGACTGGAATCAGAGGTCTCTGAATGAAGATTTGACAATAGACAGATGGATAATAGGGAAAGAGTATAGATTTGGATGCATGTGTTAATATACATATATTTCCTTACTCAGTGAATTGAGAAAGACTCCATAAAAAAGATTGTGTGCACAGTAAAGACAGTAGGTAGTGTTTTGTTCTGTTGTATGTAGGGTCATAATGAGTCTGACCTAACTCAATGGCACTTAACAACAACACAAGTAATAATATCTGGTAGTATGGAGCAGATATTGGTTTTTAAATACCATACAAAAGTTTTATGGAAAATGACTGATTATAATTCTGGGGAAAGAAAAATACAGTAAGAACCTGCAATGTCTTGTCATAATAAAAAGGAAAGAAATGATCAAAAAATGATGGGGAGCTGGGTACAGTGGCACATGTCTGTAATCCTAGCAACTAGGGAGGCGGAAGCAGGAGGATTGTGAGTTTGAGGCTAGAGGCAGCCTGCATAACTTAGTGAGATCCAGTCTCAAAATCTGAAAACAAAAAACAAAACAAAAAACCAAAAAACAAAAAAATGTAATAAAAAAATGTATTGGGATACAGCTCAATGGAAGAGTACTTGCGAAGCATGCACGCGGCTCTGGTTTCATTCTCCCAGTACCAATAGTAATAAGAATAAGAATAAGAATAAGTAGTAGTAGTAGTAGTAGTAGTATGCTGAAAGGAAACAGAAAATAACTAGAAGGATCTCCCAATAGCCACACATTGAACAATGTGAGCAATAAAATAGAGTAATGGATCATAAACTGCAGACTTAAATAAATATCCATGAGTCCACAATGAGACAGAGACAGATACACACACACACACACACACACACACACACACACACACACACACTCTCACACACAGAGAAGAGGAGACAGATGTTCCATAGAATAGAAAACAAATCAATATAGAAAAAATTATGGAAACTGGAAATTGAAAATCACCATTAGACAAACACCATACAAATAAACAATGGCAAGCAAGAATCACTAAGGGATGCTAAAACTACTATGAAAAGAAATAGGGTATTAGCGTAATCTCAAAGGTTCTTCCTATAAGATTTTTATTAGTTGCTAAAGGGAAAACAGTAACATTACAGTGAAGAAACCTGGCAGATACCACTTTAACTGACCAAAGTTAATTCTACTGGTCCTAAAACATCACTATCATGTACCCTTGACATCATACAAGAAGAAAAGCACAACTTTATTCCTATGGCATTCTTGCCAAATCTACATAATCTCAATTTAATCATTAAAAAAACAAATATGAATTGAGGAATGTACCTAAAAAATGCTGAAACGAAATATAAGTTCTTCAAAAGTATCAAGTCCATCAAAGACAAAGAATGATAAGGAACTGTCATAAACTGGAAGAGATTATGGAAATATGTCAAGTAAATACAAGTGTGGCAATCAAAACCACTGGAAAGTAATAGTGGAGTCCTGAAAACTAAAAACAATTTTTAAGGAAGAAAGATTTATTTTGGCTTAAAAAATGGGTGAATAAATGAAAAAACAAAGTCATTTGCACTACCTATGAGGCAGAATAGTGTTGCTTGAAAGAAATCTTGGATTAGCTGTAAATGTGTATTACAAATTCAAGGAGAGTATTGTGCTAAATGAAGTAAAATAGACAAAAAAGAACAAATATATGATTACACTTATGTGAGAGACAAAGAAAGTAGAACAAGGATTACTAAAGACCACAAGAAGAAGGGGATGGGAAGTTATCATTTAATACGAACTAAGTTTTCTGTTTGAGAAGATTAAAAGAGTTCTGCAGATAGTTGTACAACACTGAATATACTTAATGCCATTAATCTGTACACTTAAAATGATTTCTCTCTCTCTCTCTCTCTCTCTCTCTCTCTCTTTTTTTTTTTTTTCTTTTTTTGCGGTACTAGGAGTTAACCCAGGGTCTCACACTTGCATGCTTTGCAAGTGTTGTACCACTGAGTGCCCCCCCCCCTTTTTTTTAACTTTTTGAGATAGGGTCTCACTAAATTAAGCAGACTGCCTCTGGTCTCGAACTTGTGATCCTCCTGCCTCCGCCTCCCGAGTCACTGAGATGATAGGTGTGCGCCACCACTCCTGGCTTATGCTTAAGATGATTTAAATGGTAAATGTTATGTATATTTTACCAAAATATACATACATGTTGAATTTACAAGTTGCTGGAGGGTTTTCAATATGCATCTTTAATTAACTGTAGTCCACTTACAAATAGTATTCTACCACTTCACATGTGGTAGAATACATAAAGATCTTCCAACCATACACTTCAAAATCCTCTCACACATTCTTTGTGCTACTGTAGTTACACATAGTATAAACATGCATTTCTACTATTTTTGCTTCAAAGTTATCTTTTAGAGATACTGAACTTAAGATAAAAATGAACTTTATAACTACTTACATTTATGCCTTTTCCATCATCTTTTATTTTCATTTTTTAAATAGATCTAAGTGTGTCTTAAATCAAATTCCTCTATCTTAAAAATGTCCTTTAATATTTACAGTAGTGCAGGTCTCCTGAAAATAAATTCTCTCAATTTTTCTTTTCCTGAAAAAAAAAAGTATTTATTTCTCCTTCACTTTTGGATAGTTTTTCTGGGCATAGAATCCCGGGTTGGCAGTTTTTTTCTTTCAATATTTTGAAGATCTCCCATCGGTTGGGCACGGTGGCGCATGCCTGTAATCCCAGTGGCTCAGGAGGCGGAGGAGGGAGGATCACAAGTTCAAGGCCAGAGGCAGTCTACGTAATTTAGTGGGACCCTGTCTCAAAAAGTAAAAAAAAAAATGGGCTGGGGTACAGCTCAGTGGTCCAGAACTTGCAAAGCATGCAGGTTTGAGGCCCTGGGTTCAACCCCCAGTACAAAAAATAAATAAATAAATAAAAATAGAAAAAAATCTCACTCCATTGTCTTCCTGGGTTACACAGTTTTTGAAAAGAATTTTGCTGTAATTCTTTGTTCCTCTGCATGTAATGTTTCTCTTTTTCTCTGGTTGTCTTCATGATTTTCTTTCTCTTGGTCTCAGTGGGTTCTGTTTGTTTAGTATTTATTCTATTTGAGTTTCCTGGGCTTCCTGGATCTGTGATATGGTATCTTTCTTTCTTTTGGAAAAATGTCTGTCATTATCTCTTCAATTATCTCTCCTTCATTTTCCTTTCTCATCCTGAGATTCCAACTACAAATATGTTGCACTTTTTAAACATTATCCTATAGTTGGAGGATGTTCTATCATGTTTTTTTCCACTCTTTTTTCTCTTTGTTTTTCAATCTGGGCAATTTCTACTGATCCATTTTCAAGTCCACTGATACTTTCCTAAATTGTCAAGTCTACTGATGAGCCTGACAAAGGCAATCATCAATTCTTTATGTTGTTTTTTTGTTTTTTTGAGAATAGGGTCTTGCTGTGTAGCTCGAGCTGGCCTAGAACTCACTGTGTGGACCAGGCTGTCCTCGAACTCATGCTGATCCTCCTGCCTCAGCCTCCTGAGTGCTGGGATTACAGGCATGCACCACTATGCCTGGCTTTGCAATCATCAATTCTGCTATGATATTTTTCATTTCTGTTACTCCTATTTCATCATTTCTAATAGTTTCTATCACTGCTAAAATTCCTTTCCAATTCATGCACATTTCCCACCATTCTGCTAGGGCTTTTCACATATTTATCATAGTTATTTAAAATTCCCTGTCTGGCAGGGAGCTGTGATACACCTGTAATCCCAGTTTCTCAGGAGGCTGAGGCAGGACATCTTGAGTTCAAGGCCAGAAGCAGCTTGTGTAATCTAACAAGACCTTGTCTCAAAAATAAAAAAAGAGGATGGGTGGCGCTCAGTGGTACAGTACTTGCCTAGCATGCATAAGGCCCTAGGTTGAAACCTTCAGTACCAAAGAAGAAGAAGAGAAACAAAGAAATAAACAAACCCCTAATAGTCTCAATAAGTTGGTTAGATGAGTCTGGTTTAGTCGACTATTTTGTCCCTTGACAGTTTGGTGTTTTTAATCTTGCTTTCTTATGTGTCCTGTAATTTTCTTTTTTTGTTGAAAGTCAGACATCATGTATAGAACAGTTGAGACTGAAACAAATAGTATTAATGCCTGGAAATGGGCAGGTTTTTTATTTTATTGGGCCTATAGGAGTGGAGCTGGGTCTAGGGTTTGTGGCTGCTATGGTTATTTGCAGTGCGCCACAGGCTTCAAGTTTCTGCAGCAACATCTAGTACTTAGGGGTTAGTTCACTTGACAGAGGGTCTTTTTGGTCAGTGCCTGCTGTTCCACCCCAAACTCAGATCTTCACTTTGTGACTGCACCTCCAAGACTCTCCACACACTTGTCTCTCCCCCTACAGGAGACCACTGTTATCCTACACACTCTAACCTGCTGATACAGGACATGTAAGGAGGGGTGTTCTCTGAGATTCAGCCTCAGTGACATGCTCTGTGTCCCTGGGTCTTCGAGTGGGAACTTCTCAGGGATCCTACTCATCTTTCAACTGGAGAGAATCGCAATGTTTCAAGAGAGACAGATGGCTTTTTAAAAATCTGTTCTATTCCCTAGGGTGCAATGGGCCTTCAACTTTGCCCCGGGGTTGATAGGATTTGTATTCCTTCCCATAGCAGCTTTAGGTTTTTGTTCTAGAACATCCATATAGGGTTTAGTCCCTTTCCCATAGTAAGTGCTGTTCCTTCAAAAACAATGTGCCATGAAGAAGGCTTTTCCACTCTTCTAGACCCTTTCTTCCCAAATGTACTTTATCTCTAATTCCTTCTTCAGCTGTTTTCCCTCTTTCCTTTGTTCCAAACTGGATCCTGCAAAACTCTCGCCAAACAACCACACATTCATCTCCATGGACCTGAAGATCTGAATTCTATCAGTTTTGCCTATGATGTGCCAGCCACAGGCATTCTTCTCAGAATCTTCTCACACCCATGCTTCACTTTCCCTATACCTGGCAGCTTTTGATCATCCTCTATGATTCAGGTTTATGAATATTTCTTATATTTGACAATGAAAGAGGATGCATTTGTTTTTCACTTTCTCTGTTGCTTTGCTATTCAAAGAGGAAAAGGTATAATATGTTCCTTTAAAATGACATTTTTAAAGCCAGGACTATGGTAAGGGAATTTGTCCTCTTTCTGAATATTCATATAAATAAATATGGTTGGATGAATCCACATAAGAATGGGAGTAACACTGGTAACAGGAATTTAAAAGTACCACATAATCACTAGCATATATATATATATATATATATATACCCCACACAGAACAGCTACAGAAGATTAATCAATGCAATATAACATAAAATTGTTATCTCAAATACATAATTCTCACAACTTTAACTTAAGAGAAACACAATGAACTAAGAAATAATTTCAAAAGGCAACCAATATGACTGAGTTTTCACATGAGGACAAACTAAAAATGGCAGAGTTCTTTAGCTTAAAAAGACAACAGCTGATGAGATACAGTAGCACATGCCTGTAAACCCAGCAACTCAGGAGGTAGAGGCAGTAGGATTGCAAGTTTGAGGCGAGAAGCAGCCTGTGTAACTTAGAAAAATCCGGTCTCAAGAAAAAAATGAAAACAAGTTGGGCATTTAGCTCAGTAGTGGAATGTAGGTCCAATCCCCCTATACAAAACACAACACAGCTGAAAAAATGTGGTCCTACTTCATAAAATCAAAATCACAGTCAATACTGAGTATTAATTTTTCCAAATCCTAGAACACAGAAACTATGCCCTGTCGAACAGAGTTTTGGCCTGAACTGTGTCATCTCAAAATTCACATGTCCAAATTCTAATCCCAGGGTATTTAGAGATAAGCCCTTTATGGAAGATGTCTTAATCCATCCAGGCTGCTGTAACAAACTACCTTAAACAACAAAAACTTCCTACTTACAATTCTGGTGGGAGAGAGTCTAAAATCAAGGTATCAGCAGATTTAGTATCTGGTGAGGGTTACCTGTTTCAGGGATGGTGTGTTCTTGCTGTGTCTTCACATGGAAGAAGAGGCAAACTCACTCTCTGTTTTTTTTAATAATGGTGCTAATCACCTTCATGATGGAAAGCTCTCAAGAGCTGATCACCTCTTAAATGCTCACCTTTTCATAACACCACATTAAGGATTATGTTTCAACATATGAATTCTGGGGAAACCCAAACATTCAGATCACTGCAAAGGTAACTGGGTCATAGGGTGACCCATAGGGTGACCATAGGGTGCAAATAAGGTCAGAGGGTGAAGCCATCATCTGACATACTTAGTATCCTTATAAGAGATACCAGAGAAAGTTGGGCATAGTGGCACATGCTTGTTGCAATCCCAGCAACTTGAGAGGCAGGAGGATCACAACTTTAAGACCAGGGACAGCCTGCATAACTTAGCAAGACCTTGTCTCAAAATAAATAAATAAATAAATAAATAAATAAATAAATAAATGGCCTGGGGTACAGCTCTTTGGTACAGCACTTGCAAAGCATGCAAACACAAGGTCCTGTGCCCTATAGCACAGAAACAAACTCTTTGGTACAGCACTTGCAAAGCATGCAAGCACAAGGTTCTGTGCCCTACAGCACAGAAACAAAACAAAAGGGTATCAGAGAGTTTTGTGCAGATGTGCATGTGTACTTGCTCACATACACACTCTCTCTCCCCATCCTGTCTTATGTGAAGACACAGCAAGGCAGCAGCCATCTGCAAGCCAAGAAGAGAACCCTCATAGAAACTAACCATGAACTCTCATCTCAGACTTTTAGGTATATAGAACGGTGAGAAAATAAATTTCTGTTGTTTAAGCCACCCAGTCTACCATATTTTGTCATGATAGTCTCAGCAGATCTAGACAAATACAAAGTAAAAAACAAAAAAAAAGTTTTTGAGGCAGGATCTCACTAAGTATTCCAGGCTGACCTTGAACTCAAAATCCTTCTGCATCTGCCTTCTGAATGCTGGGATTATGAGCATGAGTCACCGCATCCAGGAGTAATTTCATAATTATTTAGAAGTATTTAGAATTATTTCATACGTTCTAAAAAAGGACCTTAGGGAGAACAGGTTAAAACTTAAATCTGGATATAAATTATTGACAACATTTGGGATATTTTCTTATATTCTAAAGTTATCATAGGGAAAATAAGCTGTCTATCAGTAAAGCATTAAATTGGGCTGTTAGGGGATGACACTGGGCTACACAGGCAAGTAATATGACCCAATGTATAACATACTTACGTTTCTGCTCAACATGAGGGAAACCAAATAATGCTACTGAAATTACTTTCAATGACAAATCAATAGTCATAAAACAATAAAATCTAAGAAAATAAATAATTTTCTTCAATGTGTGAGATTTTTTGACAAAAATAAAGGTATGTTAATGAATACTACCCTGAGAGACAGAAAATACATAAAATCATAAAGGACTTGGAAACATCTCAAGTTTTCTTAATGAGGGTGATAAAAAGAAGGAAAAGTCATTTAAATTCTTTCAAGTGTCCCAATTTAAAAAAATTCTAAATTCTCAAAAGATGACATAGTGATTAAAAGGAAAAGGGTATAACCAATAAAGCACAAAAAGTTATTACTTACATGTTTAAAAGACCCATAGGGAACTGCTGTGGACCCTGTCTCCTCTAGATAATCTTCCCAGCTTAATTCCACTTCTTCCATACCAGATCCAGCATCTGGAATTAAAAACAAAACAAAAGCAAGTGAATTTCAATTAAAGAAAACTCAGGGTATTAAAAAAAAATTAGTAACCTCACTTATAGAATTTACTTCAAGAAAATTAATTGATTTTATACAAAAGAATTAAGTAGTTTCTTATTGTTTTAATGTTCCCTTAGTAAGCAGATTAGCAACACATCTCAATGGAATAGTAGTTTGACATGCTGTCTCTTGCTGAGGAGACAATCTGAAGTTCATACAAATGGATATGAAATTATTGAGAATACAGATTGCAATTTGCCAATACCAAATAAATTTACCTAATACCAAGCATTTAGGATACTTAGTAGACATTTCAAACTTAAATTTTCAACCTGATTCTTTCTGAGTACTCTCCGACTGAATAAAAGTACTACTAATTAATATCATAGCACAACCCAAATAATGCAAAGTCATCTTTGTATCCCTTCCATTCCTTTCACTCCTTATACCCATATATATCTGTAGGTATTATCTTTAAAACATATCTAAAATCTAACTACTTCTTGTCAAAGTCCTACCCATAATACCTTTCACCTTTTAATCACACTTAACTAAGATCTAGCTGATTGCCTTGTACATACCTATAATCTCAGGTATTCTGGAGGCTGACACAAGAGGATCACCAGTTCAAGGCCAGAGGCAGCCTGTACAACTTAGTAAGACTGTCTGAAAACTTTAAGAAGGGAGTGGGGATGCTGCTCAGTCGAACAGCATTTGGGTAGTATGTGTGAGGCCCCGGGTTCAACCCCCTTGCTACTGCCAAAAAACAACAATAAAACAAACCAACAAAAATCCTCTAAAAATCTTTGGGATTTGGGAACTGTACAGACCCTACATGATGTCACTCTTGGCCCAACTACTCCAACTACTCTTCCACTTTTCACCAACCAGATTCTCAATGTTCATTGTATTTAGGCTTTTTTTTTTTTTTTTTTTGACAAGAGTCTCACTAGGTATCCCAGGCTGGGGTCAACCATAGGTCTCCTGCCTCTGCTTCCTGAGTGCTAGGATTTATAAGCATTCACCACCATGTCCAGTGTCTTGCCATTGTTTAATTATGCTCTTTCTGCAAGGTCTCTGAATTTGCTGTTACCTCAGCTCAAAGAGTTATCGCCCAATAGTGATCACACCTCTATTTCATTCAAGTCTCTAGTTGAATGTTGCCTCTTCAGAAAAGCCTTCCATGAGTACCCATCAATGGGGGTCTGCTTCCATTTTTTCCATGGCATTCATTCCTACTTGATCCATACATCATGTGTCTTTTTAATCTTTCCTATTAGATCATAAACTCATGAAGATAGGAATTTTGTTTTAGTTACTCCTCTGTCACCGGGATTCAATCTACCTGGTATCAAGTAGACATTCAATAAATACTTGTTGAGTGAATGAAAATTCAAATACTGTGCTACTGTTGTTGTTAGGTGTCATTGAATTGGGTCTGACTCACAGAGACCCTATGTATAACAGAACAAAACACTCCCCAACTCTATAATCCAATAATTCTGTTTCACATAAGCACCTTAAGAGCAAGGATGAATTTCTGTTTGTTCACTAATATATCCCTCTGCCTAGAAACAATAATTGAGAACAAGTTCTCAATAAACAGGTGTTAAATGAGTATCCATATGGAAACTCATGCTTCCCATGAACACAAAGTGGCAAATACAAAGATACTCACTACAGTACTATAATAACTAACAAACTGGGAATGATAGGCAGGAAGAGAGATAAATTGTGCTAAATACCTCATTGGAATACTACTATATAGCAGCTGAAATCAATGAGCTAATATTGACATAGATAAAGAGGAAAAACCTCACACTAAGTAGAAAGGGCAAATGCGGAATAAAAAATGTACCTAGAAACAATTAAGCTCCAAAACAAACCTATGCAGTATAGTTTTATGAACATATGCACATTAATGTTGTTTTTGTTAGATGTCCTCAAATCAGTTCAACTCACAGTGACCCTCAAAGGGTTTTCAATGGCTGATTATTTCAGGATTTTTCTGGGAGTGGGCTACCACATCCTTCTCCCATTTTTGTGGTGCCAGGGATCAAACCCAGGGCCTCAGAGAGCACAGAGCAGCACTCTGCCAACTGAGCTAAAGTCTAGCCACATGCATATTAATAGGAATAAGAAAACAATGACAGAAAGAATATACATGAGCTTCGGCAAGAAGAAAACAGGATTAAAAAGAAAGTACAAAAGAAGCTTAAACTATACTGCTTTCATTCTTTTTAAAAATGGAAACACAAGGTTGAGTGTGGTGACACATGCTTGTAATCCCAGCACCCTGGAGGCTGAGGCAATCAGAGTTCTAGGCCAGCCTGGGCTATAAACGTGACTCTGTGTCAAAAACAAACAAGCAAACAAACAAACAAACAAATAAATAAATACATGAAGTTCAACATTCCTAATTATAGAGAAATGCACATCTTCTCATACACACTAGGATAGCTACTATCAAAAAAGCAGAAATGACAAGTGTTGGTGAAGATACAGAGAAATTAGTATCCTTGTACATTGCTACTGTAAATATACAATGTGCTACTGTAAATATACAATGGTGAAATCCCTAGGGAAAAGTGTATAGCATTTTCTCAAAAAAATTTGATCATCATATAATCCAATAATTCCACTTCTGAGTAAATACGAAAAAGAATTGAAAGCAGAGACTCAAAAAACAGTACTTGTACATGAATGTTCCTAAAAGCAGTATTCACAAGAGCCAAAAAGTAGAAGCAACCCACGTCCACCAATGGATGAATGAATAAACAAAATACAAGGGAATATTATTAGCCTTAAAAAGGAAAGAAAATCCTGATGCATGATACAACATGTACCTTGAGGACATTATGCTAATGAAATACATAAGCCCATTACAAAGTCTAATGCTGTTATGATTCCATTTATATGAGGTACCTAGAAGCTGTCAAATTCATAGACTGAAAGGAGAATGACAGAAAAGGGGGAATGGGGAGTTACTGCTTAATGGGATGGAGTTCCAGTTTGGGAAGATGAAAAATGTTCTGGAGGTGAGTGGCAGTGATGACTCCATCACAATCTGAATGTACTTAATGCTCCTGAATTGTATACTTTAAAATGGCTAATATGGCAAATTTTACATTATTACAGACATTTTAACACAATAAAAAATGAAACCAAATATTAGGCAATGTTAACATTTACTAAATATTCATGGTAAGTGAACAGCTGTTTGTTATATTCTTTTCCATACATTTTAATGTGTTTTTAAATTATTCATTAGAAATACAAGTCAAAAGAGACTGCTTTGACAGCAACTGGAAGACTAAGTCAGCAGAAAGTCAACTTCCATTACTAAACCATAACTAGGTAGAATATTAATTTAAAAACAAAAAATAACAACAATAAAACTGGTGATTTAATCAACTAAATTCTCTCTTTAAAAATGCTAAAAGTGGCTGGGGGTTTTAGCTCAGTTGGCAGAGTATTTGCTTAGCATGCACTGAGGTCCTGGGTTCAATTCCCAGTACCACAATAAATAAATAAATAAATAAATAAGCTACAATTGTGAATAAATAAGACTAATGATCTGATAGAAAAATAAGTAAAATATATGAAACCAATTGATAAAAAAAGAATGCAAATGATCCTTAAATATATGAAAAGATGTGCAGTTTTTCTCATTTTAAGAGAAATGCAGGGTAGGCACAATGGTGCATGCCTGTAATCTCAGTGACTTCCTAGGAGGAGGCAGAAGGATCCCAAGTTCAAGGCCAAAGCAGCCTACATAACTTAGCAAGACCGTGACTTAAAAATAAAAATTAAAAGATGGGCTGTAGGTGCAGCTCAGTAGTAGAACATTTACAAAGCATGCTTTGAAGCCCTAGGTTCAATCTCCCAGTACCATAAAAAACAACAACAAAAAACCCACAGAGAAATGCAAACAAAACTACACTTAGATATCAAATTGGAGAAAATATCAAAATCTGACAATACTCTCTCTATTATGAAATTATAGCAGAACATGTAAAGCATAATAACATAACTCTTGTGGAAGCAAATTTGGTTAATTATCTAGCAAAATTACATATGTATTTACCTTTTGATCCAGTAATCCCACTTCTAGGAATCTATCCCAAAGATATGCTGGCAAAAATACAAAAAGACATATGTACAAAACTATTCATTGCAGCACTTTTTGAAATACCAAGACTGGAAATAACCAAATGTCCACCAACAAGGAACTGAATAAATTTGGCAAATCCATCGACTTTATACATCAAGACCAAGACATTCTGCTTAGTATAACTGTAAAAAGCAATGAAAACAATCTCTACATACTCATGTGGGTTATTCTCCAACATACAATAAGTGTAACCACAACTCAGAATAGGATTTTTTTGTGTGTGTATCTTTATTTTTTGTGTAAGATGGTAGAGATATTAGAGTATATACATGTACATATACATTCATGTTTGTATCTTCTAAAATGAACAGCATAAGAATGAATTTAAAAGTAGCCGGGCACAGGGGTACATGCCTACACTCCCAGTAACCTCGGAGGCTGAGTCAAGAGGATCATGAGTTCAAGGCCAGAGGTCATCTGTGTAATTTAGCAAGGCCCTGTCCCCAAATAAAAAATGAAAATGGGCTGGGGGTCCAGTCTAGTGGTAGAGTATATGCCAAGTATGTGCAAGGGCCCTCAATTCAACGCCCTAGTATTGGGGGGTAGTTAAAAGTAATAAAACTGGTTACGGCAGTACAGAAGGAGCAAAAGGATGAATGGTATCAGGCAGTGAGAATCTTGTAAATTTGACTTTGTATATATGTAGATACTTCATAAAACTTTTAGACATACAACAGGCTGGGCATGGTGGTACCTATCTGTAATGCCAGCACTTCGGAGGCTGAAGCAGCAGAATCATAAGTTTGAGGCCAGCATAAGAGATACAGTGAGACTCTGTGAAAGTAGGGAAAGGAAGGAGGAAAGGAGAGATGGAAAAATAACTAAATTGAAAGGAAAAAAAATCCAAAAACTCCAAATGAATGAGCCTAACAGTTGGTGGCAAAATTAAAAAGTAAACAGGATTCCTTTAAGTCATGTTAAAACCCAATATTCTGACTGTAAATCCCAGGAGAATACATTTAAGGGCAAAAGTCACAAAGAAATTTTAAACTGTACATTGTTCTTGATGGTTGGAATGTTGGTATTTTTACTTTCAAACAACTAGAGGACTACTACAGAATAAAAGCTAGTAAGTAATGATCTTAACCTCACTAGGAAACAAAACATTTCACAAGAGATAGAAGCATAAAATCAATGAATTAAAAACTTTCTAATTTTAAATTAAAACTGTAAATATCAATATGAAACCATGAATTTCTTTTCTCTTCAAAAGATGTGTATTTTCTATGTCTATGTGTAAGTCTGAGAAGAAATGACAACCTAGTATCAACCTAGTGTCAAAGATAGATGACATCACATCAAAAGAATATAGAAACCAGCCAGCTAATATGGCAAATTCCTATAATCCCAATGACTTTCGAGGCTGAGGCAGGAGGATCTCAAGTTCAAGGCCAGAGGCAGCCTATGCAATTTAGTAAGACCTTGTCTCAAAAAAAAAAAAAAAAAAAATTATTGAAAAAGTGGGCCAGATTGAATCTCAGTAGTAGAGCACTTGCCTAGCATACATGAGGCCCTGGGTTCAACTCCTCAGTAATGCAAAAAATAAAAAATTAAAATTAAAAAAGAACACAAAAACCAATTTGAAAGAACATTCACTGCTCCAGAATCATCAGTTTGAACATCAAATGAATGATGATAACAATGCATTCAAACTCATCAAATACACACACACACACACACACACAATCCTCAAGTTAATAATAATATTTAAGACAAAAGAAAATAGCTGGGCATGATGGCTCATGCTTGTACTCCTAGTGACTTGGAAGGCGGAGGCAGGGGGATTACAGGTTTGAGGCCAGAGGCAGCCTGTGTAACTTAGTGAAACTCTGTTTCAAGATAAAAAAAATAAAAAAGGGACAAGGGTGCAGCTCAGTGGTAGAGCACTTTCAAAGCATGCATAAGTTCCTGGGTTCAAACCTCAGTACGACAAAAAAGTAAACAGAAATTTAAAATGTTTAAAAATAATAAATAATCCAACTTCTGAAATCGTAAATGCTTCAGTAACTTACTCTCCCATAAAAGCAGCAAAAATACTGGCTAAACAATGAAGACAACTATTTTAAAGTTCAGAAAATAATCACAAGCACAGAACTAAAAAGGATTTGTTCAAAATAAGATGCTGAACCTTGTTTAGGATAGTGGAATGTGGTATTTTAAGTTGGGGCTATTCCTCTTCAACTCAATAAATAAACTTTAGAATTGAAAATACAATAACCAAATTTTTAAAAAACCTATCCAGGGACATCATTGCTGATGTCAGGTGGATATTAGCTGAAAGCAGAGAATATCAGAAAGATGTCTATCTATGTTTTATTGACTATGCAAAAGCATTTGATTGTGTGGATCATAACAAATTATGGATAACACTTCAGAAAATGGGAATACCAGAACACCTAATTGTGCTCATGAGAAATCTGTACATGAACCAGGAGGC
>VMDO01005475.1:87890-111650 GCA_007922755.1 Pedetes capensis | reverse complement strand
ATTTACTTGATCTCCAAAAATGAAATAGAGTGACAAATAAAAATGGCCAGTGTTAAAATAATTACTGGTTTTCAGATTTACTTTTGATAAAATTTTTGCTTTTATGTGTAAAACAACAATACCCCTTTGAAAGTATTGTAAAAATATATAAAAAGAAGTTAATATTCTTTAAAAAGCTGTAAAAATAAATATTTATTGATAGGAAACTAAACAAAGCTTTATTTACTGTTTTTATTACTTTATACTATACATTACTTTTTGAAGTTTTATGATAGGCCTAATTATATATTTTCTCATACAGTCTTTATAATTTAAAATGACCTCATTTCAGCTCTCTTTAGGGATATTTTTCATTCTTATCCCTTAAAAGTACTTGAAAAATTTTAAAATATTTTCAATTACATTGTTGATTTCATGGTATTGAATTTTAGGTACCTACTTACCTGAACAATTATTCTTAAATTTGTTAGTGTATAAATGACCCCCTCTCAAGTGAAAGTTTATATAAGTGCCTCTAATATTACTAAGAACCCATTATGTCCATTAGCATGAGCTGTAAGTTCAGGAAATACTGCATAATTCCCTCAGCATGAACTCTGAGGGCTAACAGTCAGAGGAAAATGGTGTCCTGTGTTTTTTGTTATAATCCTGTCCTTGACCCTCAAATGTAGAGATTGGCAAACTATAGCCTATGGCATAAGTCCAAGCTGCTGTCTGTTTTTATAAATAAAGTTTTGTTAGAAATAGTCATGTCTGTTTGTTTATGTATCTTCTGTGGCTGCTTTTGTGCCATAATACCAGCAAATCCTAAGATATGTATTCTCCACCCTATATAGAAAAAAAAAATTTTCCCCAAACAATGTTTTCTAGCATTTTTTTCCTATCTTGCAACACAGAAAATAATGACTGCATATCACATTGGGGTAAATGAATGAAAATATTTGCAAACAGTGTCAGATTGTGTACCTAAGGGTAGAGAGAATTGGTAGCTCCAGTTATAGTTCTGGAAGATTCCCAGTCATTATTTTCTCAAATATAGTTTCACACATAATGTGTCTCATCTCTATCTGGAACTCTGAATAATGCTTTCCTAAGTGCCTTATCTCCTAACCTTTCTTCCATGTTTCTGCTTTTTTTTTTCACCCCTATGTTCTGATTTGGATATGATTTGAGTGTATCCAACCAGAGTTCATCTGTTGAAATTTATGAGGTATTAAAAGGGTGGACTAAACTACCTACATATGATGTTTGGATATGCGGCATTTTGGATTGATTTAGATTAGGTAAGATAATCAGGGTAGAGCCCCACCAATTGAATACTGGGGGATTTAGAAGGACAGAAAATGATCAGAGGAACCACACCTGCATGCTTTCTGGCTCTTGCCTTGTGATGCCATGTGCTACCTCAGAACACTGCTAGCCCACAAGACCAAAGCCAAATGCAGCTCTTGATGTTTTACCTCCACAACTGTGAGACAAAATAAACTTTTATTTCTAAAACTACCTGGCCTTAGATAATTTACTATACTAATGAAAGAGCGCACTAATTCATGTATCAGTTATCCACTTCAATCTGTCCTTCTGTTCATTAATTGTCTCTTTGGTTTTGTCATTCTTGTTATGTAATTATTGGTAGAGTTTTAATTTATTACCTTTTTTTATTTCTAGGGATTCTATTTCAGATTTTATTTATTTATTCTTGGTGGTACTGAGAGGCTGAACCTAGTGCCTCGCACATATTTTGCAAGCTCTATACCATTGAGCTGCTCCCCCAGTCCCCCTTTTTTTTCTTTAATGAAAATGTTGATGGGGTACAAAGTAATAAGACTTTTGCTATTTTCACTATAGAACCATTACATTACTTTTGGTTATACTTTCATTAACTTACATATTTTATAGGACTATTTGATTAATATGGAATAAAAATCATATGCATTCATGAGTTATTTTCCTTTTTTATTTTTTACCTTGAGACACAGTCTTGCTAAATTAGACAGGCTGCCTCTAGCCTTGAAATTGGAATCCTCCTGCTTCAGCCTCCCAAGTCACTGGGGTTAAGGTGTGCACCAGTATGCCCAGCTCAGATATTTTTTAATGTATTCTATTACATTCCAGACTTCCCTATGTTATGAAGGTTCATATTTTTATGTTTATGTTTTATTTAACATAGTAAATGTTTTTTAAATCAGTGGTTGATAATTTATATTGGAAATATTTGTAGATCTCTCTGCTCTTTCTTTCCTCTAATTCTTATTCACATTATTTCCAAGTGTGCTAAGCTGTCCTCATAATTATCCTTTAAAGATTATTGATAAAGATTCTTTGAGGCCAAAGATAAAGACATGTTTCAACAAAGATGATTCATATGTCCCTTTGCTAAATGCTTGGTGATACTACCTTAATCCAGGATCCCTTACATTGTGTTGAGTCCAGAGGTTCCCTGGACCACCCAGCTATTATGAATACATGCTGCAAATCCACAGGAGGGTTAGGTGATTATCATATTTTTTCATATATATCCCAAAATTTCTGTCAACATTATAATGAGAAGGCTTATCTAAAAATATATAATTACTGAAAATAAGAAATCTAAATCGTGTATATTCACACCCCTCATTTGAACACCACACCAATGTTCAACAGCATACTCAGAAAATATTAAGGCCATATATATATATATATATATATATATATGCCTGCAGCGGTAGCCCTGTGGCATCCAATCCTGTCAAATCTCAGAAGCTAAGCAGGGTCGGGCCTGGTTAGTACCTGGATAGGAGACTGCCTGGGAACACCAGAAGCTGTAGGCTTGGGAGAAGGACCTGGCAACCCCCTCCCAAAAATCAATCTGCCATTGAAAACCCTATCAACAGCAGAGAAGCACTGACAATAGTGTTTCCCCTGTTGTACAGAGGGTTGCTATGAGTCGGATACTGACCCAACGGCACCTAACAACAACAACAATGTATGTATGTATGTATGTATGTATGTATGTATGTATGTATATATATATATATATATATATATATATATATATACACACACACATATATGTATATGTATATATATATATATACACACACACACACATATATATATGTATATGTATATATAATTCATAACCCTTATGTTTGCTGCCTTATAGTATACCGAATTGATATTCCCATGTAGATTTAAGTTTTGGAGATTAGCAGTATATCAAATTCAATTTTTGTAAATTCTACTGTGCCTCCCAGAGATTTCAAAATGGTGCTTTATGAATTAATTACTTGATTTGGCAAGTATTTCTTGAGGACTTATTATTTGTTCACTTGTTCAAGTATATTAGTGAACAGGTACAAATACCTACCTTATAAGGTTTTGATGGAGAGTGATTGTAGGAGGGTAATAGGAAGATAAATATGGTAGATAAACCATATAACGTGTTAAAAGGTGAAAATTACATGAGTAGACAAATAAAAGTAAGGAGAATAAGGAATGCCATTTAATTCAATTTTTTTGGTACTAGGAAGTTGAACCTCAGGCCTCATGCATGCTGGACAAGTGCTCTTAACACCGAACAACACCCCCAGTCCATTCTAGATAGGATCTCTCTGACATGAGCAGACTGCCTCAGCATCCAGAATTGCTGGGATTACAGGCGAATGCCAGGGTGCCCAAATTAATTTCTTTATTTTCTTTTAATTGACTTATTTCCAACATGCCATCATTCATTCATATAATTAATATTCATTTACCAAGTGCTCCAAATGCACAAGGTATCAGTCCAGGATCCATCTTGAGCTTTTTCGAAATATCTTTGTCTGTTGTTAGGTGCTGTCAAATCAGGTCTAAATCATGGTGATCCAGTGTACAACAGGATGAAAACACTCCTCAATTCTGTGACAGGCACATGATCTTTTTTATCTTTAAGCCTATTGTTGCAGACACAGTGTCATTCCATCTAGTTGAGGGTCTTCCTTTTTCTGTTGGCTTGCAACTCTCCCAAATAATGTGTCCTTCTCCAGGGATTGGTCCCACTTGATAGCATATCCAAAGTATGTAAGAAGCAAGATATCTATCCTTGCTTCCAAGGAGCACCCTGGTTGCACTTCTTCTAGGACAGATCTGTTTGTTCTTTTGGTAGTCCATAATGTACTCAATATTCATCTCCATCACCATAATTCAAAAGCATCAATTCTTCTTCTATGTCTCTTATACAATATCCAGCTTATACAACTATACGATACAACTGAAAATACCATGGCATGAATTAGGTGCACCTTCATCTTCAATGTGATATCTTTACTTTTTAATACTTTAAAGAGGTCTTTTGCAACATCTTTTCCCAATGCAATGCATGTTTCGATTTCTTGACTGCTGTTTCTGTGAGTGTTGGTTGTAGAACCAAGTAAAGTAAAATCTTCAACAACCTAAAACTTTTCTCCATTTATCATAAAATTGTGTCCCGATCCAGTGGTAAGGATTTTTATTTCATTGATCTTGAGGTGCAATCCATATTGAAAGCTGTGTTCTTTGATGTGCATGAATAAATGTTTCAAATCCTCTTCAGCTTCAACTGCAGAGTTGTTTCACCTGCATGTTCTCCAATCATGATGTCCTGTTCTTCTTCATAAAGTACAGTTTCTCAGATTATTTGCTCAGCATAGAGATTGAAGAGGTATGGTGAAATGATACAGACCTGAGGCACACCTTTCTTGACTTTGAACCAGGTGGTGTTTCCTAGTTCTGTTCAAATGACTACCTCATCGTCCATGTACAGATTGCTCATGAGTATAGTTAAGTGTTCTAGTATTGCTATTCTGAGCAATGATATCCATAATTTGTTGTGATCCATGCAGTCAAATGACTTTACATCATCAACAGAACGTTAATAGACATCTTTCCAATGTTCGCTGCGTTCAGCTAATATTGGTCTAACATCAATAATGGTGTCCTTGGTTCCAGGCCCACTTCTGAATCTGTCTTGATTTTCCAGCAATTCACTGTCTATATACTGCTGCAGTCACTTTCAAATGATTTCCGCATTCGGTTGGATCCCCTTTCTGGGAATAGGCACAAATATGGATCTCTTCCAGTTAATTGGCCAGGTAATTGATTTCCAAATCTTTTGGCATAAACAAATTAGCAGCTCCAGTATTGCAACTATTGGTGAAACATCTCTATTTGTATTCTATCAATTCCTAGAGCTTTATATTTCACCAATTCCTTCAAAGCAGCTTACACTTTGTCCTTCAATACAATTGGTTCATGATCATATGGAACCTCTTGAATTGGTTGATCATCCACCAGTTCTTTTTGGTATAATGACTCTGTATTACTTCCATCTACTTTTTTTTAAATGACCCCTGAATTGTATTTTATCAACATTCTTCTCTCATCCATAAACCTAACCAGTGCACTTCAAAAATCACTTTACAATTTCATTTACAAAACAAAATTCTTCAGAAAATAAGTAAAACAACTCATATTTTTCTATTTAGTTTTGAAACTTTGCTTAATTTTTAAGCCTGATTGTAATATACATCCTTTGAACAATCTAACTTTAAAATGTTAAAACCACAAAAGCATATATATATGGTTAAGACACTTAAGCAAGACTCTCATGAGAAGTTTGTACTTGACAATTTCATTGGGTCCTCACTCTTCTTTCTTCTCTCTTTCTCTCTTTCTCTCTCTCTCTCTCTTTCTTTCTTTCTTTCTTTCTCTTTCTCTTCCTTCAGTACTGGGGAGTTGATGCCAGGATTTTCCACATGCCACAGGCTAGGCATCTACTCTACTATTGAGCTGCACCCCAACCCCCCTTTTTTATTTTTCATTTTGAGATACTTCCATCTACTTTTGATACTTCCTGCATCATGTAATATTTTTCCTGTAGACTCCTTCACTGTTGCCACTTGAGGTTTCAAATTTTTCCTCAATTCCTTAAGCTTGAGAAAAACAGAGTATGTTCTTCCCTTTTGATTTTCTATCTCCAACTCTTCTCACATTGTTGGGGTCTGCTCCAGCCGGGCAAAAGACCACGGGGCTTCACCACAACAGCAGTACGCTTGGGGACCCTTGGGGGTAGGCAAGAGCTGGTCGGTGGTGCCAAGAAGGACCTTGGGAGCCTTCTTACATAAAAGAAACAGGAACTTTATTAAGCTGCTCCTTTGCAGGAGAGCCTAATAATTTCTAGCCGACAGCACAGGTTACTGCTGCTATGATGAGATAACAGCTCTGTATCAGAGTAACAAACAGCTCTGATGTCCTTGCTGGCTGCATCGAAGGTCTGGTGATGTTGCCTCTCCAGTCTTCTTCTCTCACCCCCTCCCTGGCATGGGGTGTGTGGAGATTGAGAGCTCTTCTTAGCTGCTCAAGGTCTTCTTTCTTGACCTCAGAGTCTTGCCTCTTGGAGACTTGAAGGTCTGGATGACCTAAGCGGTGAAGTCAGATGTAGAATGTAACAACTGGAGTCAAAGGCAGTCGGGAAGGAAAAAGAATAGATGCTTGGCATGGTCGGTAGTGTACTTACATACACCCTAGGTGGGGGTGTGGACCAGAGTGCAACCAATCAGAGATCGGCTCATGCCAGGAGGAGCAGCTCTCCATGTGAGGGCTTGAAAAAGTGCACCTAGGATTGGGGGATTAGGTGAAGCCTGGACCAATCACTGAGCTCCCCTTAGTAATTAATTGGATAGCTCTGGGCATCCAATCAGGCTGAAAAAGGCCACGCCAGGGCTGGGCTTTTTGAGGGCCATCTTAAATCACTTGATGGGAGAGGTAATAGGTTAAGGAGAGACTGCAAGTGAAAGGTGAACTGGGACTTAGGTAGATTAGCTCTTAGGGAATCAAATAGGTCCCAGTCTAAATTCCTGGGTTAAGGGTAACCAGATGTGGCAGAAACAGGACAGGACCTGGAGAGGGCTCAGACCTCATACCAGACCTAGTGGGCCTTGGCCCTGGTACCCTCCCAGTCCACCTGGAAGGTGTCCAGATAATTCCCTGCAGCACATGTCATTATAATATTTGATTTTTCATCTCAAGCTACCCTTTGAAATCTTTTATTTAGTTCTTTGACTTCATCATATCTTCCTTTTACTTTAGCTGCTCAATGTCAAGGGCAAGTTTCTGAGTCTCTTAGACATGTATTTTGGTCTTTCCTTTTTTGTGCTTTTTTAATAACCTATTATTTTCCTCATGAATGATGTCTTTGATGTCATGCCCTAACTCATCTGATTTTCCATTATTAGTGTCTTAATGCATCACACCTGTTCTTGAGGTGGTATCTGAACTCATATGGGATATAGTCAAGGTCATACTTTGGCTATCATATACTTTTCTAATTTTGTTCATTTTCACTTTGAAGTGGCATATAAGCAGTTGATGATGTTATCTGCAGTTAGCACCTGGTCTTATTTTGACATTTGATGTTGAGCTTTTCCATTGTCCTTTCCATACATGTACTCAGTTTTATTCCTATCTGTTCGATCTGGTAAATTCTATGTGTATAATCTCCTTTTATGTTGATAAAAATGTATTCACAATGAAAAGATCATTGGTCTGACAAAAATTCTGTCATGTGATCTCCAGCATCATTTCTGTCACCAAGGCCATATTTGCCAACTACTGAACCTTCTTTTTTGTTTCCAATTTTACTTTCCAGTCACCAGTAGTTATCAGTACATCCTGACTCCATGTTTGATCTAATTCAGACTGCAGAAATTGGTAGAAAATCTTCCTTATCCTCATTTGTAGCCTTAGTGGTGGGTGCATAAATTTGACTAGTCATATTAACTTGCCTTCCTTGTTGGTGTATGAATATTATTCTATCATGAAGAGCATTGTACTTCAGGACAGAACTTAAGATGTCTTTTTTGTTGATGAATGCAACTCCATTTCTCTTTAATCGGTCATTCCTGGCAGAGTAGTCCATATGATTATCTGATTCAAAATGTCCCATGCCAGGCTATTTCATCACATGGATGTCTAGAATGTTGATATTTATGCAGTCCATTTCCCTTTTGACAATTTTTCATTTTCCTAGATTCATACTACATACACTACACATTCCAATTATTAATGGATATTTACAGTTATTCCTTCTCATTTTGAGTTGTGCCATATCAGCAAATGGAAGTCCCTGGGGCTTTATTCCATTCTCCTCGTTAAGGTACACTTTACTTCGAGGATGCAACTCTTCACCCATAGTCTTTTGAGTGCCTTCAAACCTGAAGTCTTAGTTTCTGGCATTATATCTGACAATGTTTTTCTGCTATTCACAGTATTTTCAATGGTTTATTATTTCAGGAGTGGACTACCAAGTCCTGCTCCCTAGTCTGTCTTAGTCCAGAAG
Organism: Pedetes capensis; assembly: GCA_007922755.1. Taxonomy (NCBI): domain Eukaryota; kingdom Metazoa; phylum Chordata; class Mammalia; order Rodentia; family Pedetidae; genus Pedetes; species Pedetes capensis. The sequence goes on along the minus strand of VMDO01005475.1, from coordinate 103,315 downwards.
TTTATCTGAAACATGTTCACCATGAGTGACCCTGCTTGTATCTGTAATACTGGAAGCATAACTTTCAGCATCACAGCAACATGCAAGCCCCCACAGTGCAGTAAACTGACAGACATGTGGGATTTGAGCTATCTAAATAGTTGTTATGCTTAGTTGTAGAGAACTCTTCCATTCCAGTTACCTTTCTTCATGGATTTGGCCTTTTATCTTTTGTCTGCCCTTGAAATATCTTTCTCCCTAGGCCTACAGTGGTAATTATTCCCAATGTTCAATTAAATTGTGTAATGCCTAAAAAGTAGTGTACCTAAACTATGAAATGAAAACTAAATATTTCTAAAATTAGAACTGCTATGATTCTAAACATGGTGGTCCTCCCTTGTAATCCCAGTACTTGGGAGACTGAAGCAAAATTGTGAGTTAGAGTACAGCCTGGGCTACATAGCAAGTTCAAAGCCAGCCTGGAATATACAGCAAGACCATGTCTCATGGATACAACAAAAAATTAATTTAAAAAAGAAAGGAAAAAGCCTAAAACCTCTGGCAAAATGAAACCATTATGTATGTAATGTGAATATTTTTTCAATCAAGGAGCATTTATGTTAAAACAAAACAAGATACCAAAGGCCAGTGTCTACATTCTAATATTTCTTTTCTAGCATGGTATTAAAATTCATACATGAAAACATTCTTTACCTCATTCATGGGTATTTCTAAATTGAAATATATATCTGATGACAACTAGAAAATAGTTTCCTTTTTTATCATTTTTATTGGAAATTTTTAATATACAACTTAATGGGTTTCATTATGACATTTCCATATAGAAAACAGTTTTCTACAGTCAATTATTTACCATATGCATAATGATCTGGAAAGCCTACAATGTTTGAAATGCATAATATTGTTCAATATCCTTTCACATTGTTTAGTGCAAACCTTATAGGAGATAGGAGCTCCCAACTTGTCATTTAAGGTTGCCTATCTACTTGAAGTTATTCAACTGAAACTTAAGTTAATTTTAAAATAAGGACTATACAAAAATGTGGTAATACAAATAGCCCAAACATATATAATTCCTTTAAGCTTTATATTTCTTAAAGAAATCAAAATTGTCATAACTTTGCCTGCTGTACAGAAGTAGGAATGAGGACCACAAGAAAAAGTCATCTAAAAATAATGACCTGGTGACTAACACACAGTAGATATGCAATAAAGCCTTAGGGAATACATGAATTTTCTGGTCATTGGTTGATTAGTGGAAGAATCTAACAGAGAAGGATAGCTATTCACATTTTTTGTTTGAGTGATGGGTTTCTTATTTCAGGGAAAGTGATATTTTTCAAGGTGTCATAGACCTTGAGAAGGATTTTGAGACTGGGAAAACGAAAAATTTCTTAGAAAAGGTGAGGACAAGAGATGCTAGCCCATATAAACCTAGATGCCATAAGGGCTCTCATCAGTGTCTACACGGTGAAATATACCCTATTCACTTTGTCACAGATATCATCTTACTCCCTCATCCTATGAAAGTCACTGAAGTCAGTTTTCAAAGTATTTACTTAAACAAAATGTCTTTAAAATCAGTAATAGTAAAATTAGGAATTCATCTAATATTTCTTACCAATTAATACTGTTCTTATCATCTTTGAGATGACTCCAAGCTACTCTTTTGACAAGATTTTTAAAATTATGTTGTTTAAATATTAATGGATATAGTATTAATAGGAACAACCTAGAGCTGGCTGATAAGAATACGCCCCTATTGAACCCCTCAATTTGCTGTCTGTGGTTCTATTTCAAATGGATGAAGGCTTTAAATTGCCAAGAACTCAAATTAAATAATTTTTCTATTTTTTAGTCATTTTAATGATTCAGGCTAGAATTTCCCCTACTTATTTATTTTGTAAACAATAGACTACACATTTTGCTTAGTATTTAATTTGCTATTACCCTTTCTTACTTTTAGCCTCAGAATTGCCTACTTGTACTATAGTTAATAACTGTAAGTTTGGTGTTGGGCTGAGGTTGATCTCAGTTGGTAGTGTTTGATCTATGCTCTCTGAGTCCCTGGGTTTGATCCCCAGGACCATAAAAATGGGAGAAGGGCCAGGTAGCCCACTCCCAAAATAATCCAGAAATAATCAGCCATTAAAAACCCTATGAATAGCAGAGAAGCACTGACAGAATGCTGGGTGAGACACAATATTGGGTAATGTTTTATAAACGTAGGATCACTATGAATCAGACCCACCTTGACAGGACCTAACAACAAATTATCTGAAATGCATATTTCTATGGTCATTAGTAAATATGAGGTCAATGTAAAATTATTTTAGTATTTAGGGTAATGATGGATGTAGAGGAAATGATTTGGGTTGAAATTAAGGCTGTCCAGCTGGGTGAGGTGGCGCATGCCTATAAGTAATCCCAGTGACTTGGGAGGCAGAGTCAAGAGGCTTGCAAGTTCGAGACCAAAGGCAGTCTGCATAATTTATCAAGACTCTGTCTCAAAAAGTAAAAAAAAAAAAAAAAAACATGGGCTGGAGGTGCAGCTTAATGGTCCAGCACTTGCAAAGAATGTAAGCACAAAGCCCTGGGTTCAACACCCAGTATGAAAAAAAAAAAGAAAAGAAAAGAAATGAAGGCTTTTTATTTAATCATTTTCATTTGTTGATATAATAGACATGAGGGATTATACCTGAGGTTGTAAATCAAGTAACAATATTTTGCAAAGTACATTGGAATCAAGTGGAATTCTTATTGCAAATGGCATTTGCAAAGATTGCAAATAAGACATTTAAAAATATATACAAACATAGTCTGTAAAAGGAAGGTAATTTGGAAATCAACACTCAGAGTTATTAATATCTTAATATAATAATAAAATATATATTCCCAATACATACCATATTAAAAGCTGTATGTCTACTTCTGCTTTGTATAAACAGCTTTTTATTGGAAATTGGTATTGCAAATTGGTATGTTCTAAAAGTGCTTTCTGATTCTATTACTAGAGCTGTACTTTGGCAAGAAATGGACAAGATTCATTGCCCTGAACTTTCACAAGAATCATAAACCAGTGTTATTCTAAAACAGTGCACTCTATAGGCTACCTCAAAGTGGATGACAGTATTTCCTATCTTTTGGAAATTGTAGTTAAGATATTTAAAAATGAGATTGTGTTTATTATGTTTATGAAATGTGCTTAAGAATACAGGTAAGAACTTGCAGCTTGGTAATAGGTTGTTTTGTAATTTGGTTGGTTGGTTAGTTGTTTGGATTTTTGGAGGTGGAGAGGAGAGAAATAAGAGTAACTTTATAGAAAATATTCTATGCTGGTGCATTTTATAAGCACCACAGTTGCAGTTACCCAGAAATTGCTACATGTGGATACATGTGTACTTAAAATATGGATTCAATTAAGAAGATTTTGAAATTAACTCAACAAAATCCATAAAAATATATGTGATCTAGTCTTCAAGGGATACTTTGCACAAAGTTTAAGCTACTTTATTACACACACTATTATAAAAAAAATATACCTTGTAGTCTCAAAATTCAGTCAAACAAAGTACTACTTACCAAAGTCTATACCCACAGTGTCCTTGTTGGAACTCTACACACATATGTGTCCTTTATAATTTGAGTGTAGGCTACAATTCTAAGTCAGAGAAGAGGCCTAGAACACATCCATATCTGCTACCTACAAAGGGAATCTGATTTATTTTCTTTCATTTTTGTCTATGTCATATAACAGGAGAAAATAGCTGATACCTAGAAGGTAGAGAATTTAACATTACCGTTCTACATTCATTACTATTTCCCTCACCTAATCTTGAGTCTCATGGAAAACAGAAGGCTACCTGGTTATGCAAACAGCTCTAACATACTGAACTGATGTTGGTTTGTATTCTCTCAATTTGTATGTTGAAACAATGTCCAATGCAGTGGTGTACAGAGATGGGGACATGTGGGAAGTGATTAGGGTATGGTATTAGTGCTTTTATAAGACAGTCCCAAAGAGAACTTGTTTATCTCTTATACCATGCAAGGAAGGATACATAAGGAGGCACTGTGTATGATAAATAAGTCCTCACCAGACATTGAATCACTGGCGCCTTGTTGTTAGGCTATCTAGTCTTCAAAACTGTGGGCAATGAATTTCTGTTATTTATAAGTTATCCAGTATACAGCATTTTATTATGGCAGCCCAAATGAACTAAGGCAGTTGGAAAGTCAAAATAATTTTTTTATGCAAAATAACAACATGAGTAGAAAGAATTGGAAAACAACATAGAGATACCTAGCCAATATCGCTGCTAAAATACATTTACTTGAAAATATCTCAGACCACCCAGGGGTCTCTCACAGATAAACAACTATCCTTTCAATAATCACTATAATTAAGACAATTTATGCCTCAGCTCAGTTTAATTCCTATGTTGATAGATCTTTCAGCCTGAACTGAGTACAGATTGCAAGTTGTTGAAATGTTTGATCTCCTTCAAATATCTAGACCAGAAAATCTATTTTCTATAAATTCACACACAAAATTTTAACAGATTTTCTTGTATGACATTAGCTTTCTCAGGCAGGCCTCTCCTCATCCATGGATTTCTTTGCCTCCAATGCTATGTGATCCAATTTCAGTTTCTCAAACAGCTACCATAGTACATGGAAGAGAGTATGTACCTAGTAAATATTTACTGACTTGAAATTAAATAAATGGTTTAATTTTATAACTAATTTGCATAATTATTTCCTTGTCTGTATTGATATATTGGTTATACAAAAAGTGGTAAATTTTATGAATAGATAATACCAATGAATAAAATACTATTTCCACCTTGACAGGCCATCTAGTTCAAAATAAACATTGTATGGCAGTCTTCTGTATTCCTGAAAGTTAAAACGTTCTTGTTCATCTTTTTTTTAATTTCAAGAAAGAAACAAATTCTTTTGCTGCAGAAAATACAAAGTGATTCAGTGTTCATGGGAGGAATTCATAATTTAGGTTCTTATTTTCACACTGCCTTTCAACAACACCTACGCCACCCAGAAAAATAATGTGCCAAGCTGAAATGCTGCAAAGTATTTCAATAAAGAAGGAAACTATTTTCATAATTACCGATAAGTTCTTAATTTGTTCTTCTAAATGGTAAAGCAACCATAGTTGGTGAAAGAAATGCTTTTATTGTTTTTTTTTGGCTGTATTTGAGGGCTGAACCTAGGGCCTCAGCATGCTTTGCAAGAGCTCTACCACTGAGCTGTGACCCAACTTCTTTTCTTCTTTCTTTATGTTTTTATCTTGAGACAGGGACTCTTTAAGTTATGCAGGCTGCCTCTGTCCTCAAGCTTGCCATCCTCCTGCCTCTACCTGCCAAGTCACTGGGATTATAGGTGTGCATCACCACACCTGGCCAGAAATGTTGCTAATGTGTTGATATTACAGATTTAGAAAAGGAGGCTTGCCCTTGTCTCAAAATTCTAAAGCGTGATAATTAAATTTTAAGAAGTCAAAATTAATTAGTGGAAGTTCTTTGGAGCTTTAAAGAGAAATATCATATTGCTTCCATTTATAATGCTCAATAAAGTCATTTTTAGATTTCTACTATTATTCAAACCACCCAACAGGTATTTTTGTTTTTTCCCAGGACTAGGGAGCAAACCTAGGAGGTTGTGCGAGCACTCTACCTCTGTACTACATCTCCAGGCTGACAATAGCAATTTTTTAAGAAAATAATGTTGCAAGATATTAGCAGGTCAGAAATCAGCTCAAACTATAAATTTGTCAAAAATATTGACATGAAATTTCTAGTGGGACATATGCAGGTAGGCATAATTATTAACTTTATAAAACATAAACTTTTTATATATACCAATTAGGTGCTCGGTGTTGTTGTTGTTGTTAGGTGCTGTGGAGTTGGTATCCAACTCATAGCGACCCTCTGTACAACAGGGGAAACACTATTGTCAGTGCTTCTCTGCTGTGCATAGGGTTTTCAATGACAGATTGATTTTTGGGAGGGGGTTGCCAGGTCCTTCTCCCAAGCCTACAGCTTCTGGTGTTCCCAGGCTGTCTCCCATCCAGGTACTAACCAGGCCCAACCCTGCTTAGCTTTTGAGATCTGACAGGATCGTATGCCACAGGGCTATGGCTGCAGGCAATTAGGTGCTCAGTAATTGTATATTAAAGGGAATATTTATGTATGTATGTGTATACATATCATTTTGTTGTTGGTGGGATCAAACCCAGGAGTACATGCATGCTAGATAAACACTCTACCACTGAGCTACATCCTCAGCTCTATAGGGACTATTTGTTCAATGGATGAATGAATGAAATGAACAGTTACCTCATTTTCTGCTAAGCTGTTCTCTCCCTTACAGGATACATAGAAATGCTATAGACTCTTGTGAGACTCTATTGTCATGTAAATTAATGATTTCACTGATACTTCATCATCCAGCAGCACAGGAGAGTAAAGCACTACTATTAAATTCCAGTGAAGTAAAAGCGAGCTTATCTCTTTTAGAACCATTTTACAATCCTATGCATTTGGTTTAAATCTTTCCAGGATTTACTTGCCTCCCCCTATCTGTGTCATGAGCAAGATGTGGCCTTATGTGGCATGGCTGCCCTAGGGCTCTCTGGCTTTCTACTGTGTAGGAGTGTTTCTCGACTTTGACATTGTAGGGTGTTTGGTAGTATCCCTGTGTTCTACCCACTAGATGCCAATAACCCTCCCCAGCCCCTTAGTTGTGACAACTAAAAATGACCCCAATATTACCAAGTTTCCCTCCAGGTGGAGGGGGATAATATCCCTTGGCTGAAAACTACTGATTTAGGGAAACTTATTGAAAAATGCCCTTCTCCCAATCCACTCCCAAGGTAATCCCGAAACAGTCAGCCATTGAAAACCCTATGAGGGTCGCTATGAGTCGGATACCGACTTGATGGCACCTAACAACAACATTGAAAAATGCAGTTCTCTTCCCTAACGTACACCTACTGAATAGAACCTCTTGTGGGGTAGGTAAATACTGTGAGGACTTTTCCTTCTAATATAATAAGTTAGATTTTTCTAGGTAGGTCTAACACACACTAAATTTGAGAATTGTTATTTGAGTAGCTTTCACTGCTTTTTTAGTTTCTGAACTTCTGTTATCTAGGTACAAAATTTAATAGCCAAATGAAGTGAGTAAACTTTATGTTATATTTGAGTCTAAGCCTTTCTTAGTCCTGTGGGTTATTTTATATTGTTTTTTAAGTAAGTGCATAATCTACAAAACCACAGATTCTTCAATACTTCTGGGCCCCTCTCATCATTGAGTCTGTTAGGAACTGGCCACACTGCACTTTGACTGTGATGATATCCTGTAACTACCAAAGTGAGGTGTGATGTCACTGGACAAAATATCCTTTACTGGAATTACACTATGGTCTTCCCTTCCAGTACAAGTGATAAATTTTCCTAGAATAATCTCAAAAGCTAAGCAGGGTCAGCTTGGTTAGTCCTTGGATGGGAGATTCCCTGAAAATACCAGGTGCTGCAGGTGAGGGAGAAGGACCTGACAATCCACACCCAAAACAACCCACTACTGAAAACCCTATGAAATCAGAGAAGCACTGACAGTAGTGCTGGGCATGGCACAGTGCCAGGGAGTGTTCCATTCTGTTGTACATAGGGTTGCTATGGTTGGGACCCAACTCAACAGCACCTAACAAGAGCAATCAAATAAATAGCAACCATAGCAGATTAGGGCATAAGAGCCATTCATTCCTTCACTCACTCATTTATTCAGTTATTATAGTCATGTATTCAAGAACTATTCATTGGATTCCTACCATATATTGGACACTGTTGAGTACTAGGGAAACAAGTAGCGAAAAAAGTGCAGGACAAGTAACCTATAATTGAAGTGTTAGATACATGGCCATAATGTCAAGTAAAGACCATGTTCTTCATTAGCAAGAGCAGTAACTTAGCCAGCCAGCTATAGAAGGTTAATTCGCAACTTATCTATTCAGCAAAAGAAATAGTATACTGATTCTCTGGACAAGATAATTTAGTATCTAATACTTGCCATCATCACAGCTACTACCATAGGGGAAATTAGCTTAACAGTGTTATAAACATATTTCCTATGTTCTTACTCTTAGATAGAAGAAATTTTCCTAGAGTTTAATTGAATTAGTACAATGGGTTTAATTTAGCCATAAAAAAGATGTTAAAATGTGGCCTTCCATATCTTTTATTAATTTTAAATAAAAATCATTATTTTAATAGTCTGGAATATTTCTGGACAAGACTAGAAAAGTGAAAAAAAAGCTTTTATTATAGAGTTGGAAAATAATCATTGAATAAGCCATTTATTTAGGCTCTTGTCTGGTACTTATTTCCCTACAAGTAGTCTGTGGATATGATCCCAGTTTCTGGGCTCTAGATTCCAATTTGTTCTGCTTCATCAGTGACTTTAACAGGTGTACTCTCCTTCCTTGTTTCTTCAGTCTTGCCCTCCATACAGATTCTTCTCTGTTTGTTAGCAAAAATCCTCAAGAATCTCTTAATCTCCTTCAAATCTATTTAAATTTTGTAGCTATCTTCATAAGTTTGAGTCCCCTGTCCTATTCTCTACCCCTCTTCATGGTCAATGACTTGCTTTACCAAACTTCAGAAACACATAGCACCTTCAAATCACCTCCTTTGATTATTCTTCAGAGATAGAAATAGTAGACCAACCCCTATATACTGTATTCTTATTGAGTAGTTGTTTTGAAGTAAAATCAACAAATAATTTTTCATGAGTTTACTTCATTAACTAGATTCTAAATTTCTTGAATAGAGATTTGATTTTTTTGAGATTTCAAATTCCTTTTATTCTTTTTATGTAAAACCCACCAGTATGGATATAATCAAAAAGATGATGCCATGATAAGAACATGCAGCAGTTGGAATCCTCATATTCTGCTGATCAGAATATAAAATGGTTCAGCCTTTATGGTAAAAATAATTTGATGGTTCTTCAAAAATTAAATTACTATATGAGCCAACAATTCCATTCTAGCATATATACCCCAAAGTATTGAAAACAGATATTCAAAAAACATATATGAATGTTCAAAGTAGCCCAATTCACAAAAGCCAAAAAGTGGGAACAACCCAAATGTCCATCAACAGATGAATGTATAAACAACAGGTAGTATATCCATACAATGGAATATTATCCCACCTTTTAAAAAGAGTGAAGTACTGATATGTGATACAATGTAGATGAACCTTTAAAACAATATTTTTTTTTGGTTCTGTATGTCTGTGTCATTTTCTTTTTTGCCCTCCTTATTGGTAAATGTTCATGGGGTACAGAGTAATACAGCATTTGCTTTTTCCATTGTGCAACTGTTACATCATTTTTGGTTACACTTTTATCAACTTACAAAATTTATGGAACATTTTGACTAACATGTAGTAAAACTTATATGCATATATGAGTTATATTCCCTTATTTTTACCATGTATGCATGAAGTATCATTTACATTGAGATTATTACATCTCTTTTATGGAGAGGAAAATCTCAGTGTAAGAGAGTTGATTTTATTTATCACTACTTCCACCTCTAACTACATCTCAAACCCATAACCACCTTTTCACAGAGTTAAGAGGACCCCAAAAGACTTTGGAGATTTCATTTGTTGAGAATATTTGTGCCAACATGTACAAGAAAATGTTTTATGTGCAAGTCACTGTGCTAAGTACTGAGGGCACAACAATTAATAAATAGTTCCTTTAAGAAGTTACCTTTAGTGAACAGAAAAGCAAAGAAATGGTTACAGTTGATAAGCAATGCAGTGCATGAAGAGAGAGCACAAGCAATCAGACTTGGGGAACCAGGGAAGATTTCTCAGCAGAAATGATGCCTGAATTGACCCCCAAATGGATTAGCCTACTAAATGTTGTGGTAGGGAGGGTAAGAAGGTGAAAGGTTTCAAACTAAAATCAACAGCATATGTAATGGTACAGAGGATGGTGTTGGAGTAGCTTGTAGAGAAGACTTGAAGCCTAGATTGGAGGCAGGGAGTACTGAAGAGCCCTAATAATTAAAGGTAGCAAGGAATAGACAGAAGAGTTGTGTTTTCCTTGTTAGAGATCTTGAACTTTTCCCTAAAAGTTATGGAAAACCATGAAAAGTGTCTAAATGTGTAAGTATGAATTTATTTGAACTAATACATGTATCTTTGAACAAATATATATAAATATGTGTTCAATATATAATATTGAACATATAAATATTTTCAAATATATATAAATATATATATATGTATCTATATGTATATGTATCTGTATCTATCTATACATACACGCACACCTACACATACATACATACATACATACATACATACATACATACATACAGATGAAGTGGACCAGAAAGATCAAGACTGCAGTAGGAAACTGCTTCAGAAGCTCCTATACGAATCCAGTCCAAAGAAGAAGTAAAGGGACTACAGAGTGGAGGAAGATAATGATGACTATGGACAAGTTAGAAGGGTGTCAATGACCTAAAACCAACAGAATTTAGTGACCAACTGGACAGAGTTGAGGGTAACTCTGAAGTCAGTAGAGAAGGTCTGTACAACAACTCATCAGTGCAGACTCTTATTCTCTTCTGGAAGAAGTTCAGTTAGTGTCTTTTGAGTAGAGAGCAACACTGATGACTCCATCATGCTCTGATCTACAATTTTTTAAATGATTAATGATATAGTTTCTTCTTTACAAAACTATTCTCATTAGTTGATACTGTGTTTATTAATAAAAGTGTGCTAGTAGTGATGTTTATTAGCTCAAACTACTTTCTGATTTGGCACAAATAGTACACAAATCCATAAATGCTAATTAATACGTAGCATTTATATATCCATACCCAAATGATATTGTCACATAAAAACTGAAAGTTTGAATTATTCAGCAGATGTTGAAGACTATATATTATTCTGTATTCATAATTATTTGTTGTTGTTGTTGTTAGGTGCTGTCGAGTCGGTATCCGACTCATAGCGACCCTCATAGGGTTTTCAATGACTGAGTGCTTCGGGATTGCCTTGGGAGTGGATTGCCAGGTCCTTCTCCCAATTCATAATTATAGCTATCAGAAATTTGCTTCCATTATTTTTTTGAATTTATTTTTTCCTGTGTATCATGCAAACCTTCATGTTAATTCTCTGCATAGAACATAAAATTAAAAGCTTTTATTTACTTTCACTTATTTATTTATTTATATTTGGGTTTTTTTTGAGACAAAGTCTCACTACATATTCCAGGCTGGCCTCAAACTCATGATCTTCCTGTCTTTGCCTCCCAAGTGCTGGGATTACAGGCATATGCCACCAGGCCACACTAGATAAAAATTTATAAATTTAATAGTTTATATAAAATGTAACAAAAAGTCTAAATCTCTAGTCAGGTGATGTGGTTATGAATATATTTGGATGCCTGCCAATTTGTGGTGATCCTACATTAACAATATTTGAGGCTGAATACTTATTTTAGAGCATTTCAAAATGCACATATCAGTAACTTTTAAGAGGGCTTAAAACAATTCAAATCACAGGTAGCTCTGACTCCAGTTACATGAGGAAAACAAAAGGCATGGATCTGTTTCAAAACATCAATGCTGCCATCCTGCATTAGGACCTTATTAACCACAAAAAAGTTTAACTCTTCTGGGGTGTGTATTGATTTCTCCTAACTATCCCAAGTCAGATTTAACAAAACTGTTGTCTTTGAATTGCCTTATAATTTTCTATAGGCTAATTCTCACCTATGGTGCCAAATATGTCTTCAGGTTGTTCTGATATTGAACAAGAAACTGGATTAATTGGCAAGAATTTGTAGAAAAGCTGTTTTTAAATTTACTGTTTAAAATTGTTTTTAAATTTACTGTTGTTTTAATTAGCAGTCCAAATGAGTAAAGTTTGATCATAGGAGACTTTCAACAGAGTAGAGTTCCAAACAGGAATTTTGAAGATAGAGGCTGTGCACTCTCACAGTTAGAGGTGAAACAGGAAGGCATGGCTTACAGTGGTTTATACATTGAGGAGGGGGAATAAAATTGTTCAAAGGCACAACCTACATGTTTAGTTAGTGAGAATAATGAAAATTAGGCTAGTAATCCAGGGAAGACTGGTTAGTAAATTTCAATTAAAGTTAAGGCTAAGAAGATAAAGTTTAGCAATAAGATTTTTCAGTTTCCTTAAATGTTAATTCCTTTGTCTGTCTGGAAGAAAGTACAGTGTTTGGGGATATTTTTATGTCTTAGTTCTTAGTTTCTGGCAATATGAAAGACATTTGTTCACCTCTCAAAGTAATCATGAAATGGTTTCTGGAACTAGGCAAACAGATGTCTTCAATATCATGTGATAGCACAAAACACACACAAACACATTAGTTCACGGAAACATTGCTTATTTGCACTGTTATACTGCATATTGTTTTTTTCTTTCCATATATCCTAGGATTATCATACTACTTTTGATTTCTTTGTAATATTGTATAGGCACAAAGAAGCTGTGAATAGTGAACAATAATCTAATGTAAGATCAGAGATGTAGAATACCTTTAATGATAATTAAAAATAAGCACTATATTCATTGCTGTATCTCAGATTCTCTATGACGTGCATTGCCTTTTTTCATGGAGTTTTCTATTTTTACCTGGAACTCTTTAAATACTTCAGTTGGAGTGTTTCTAATATGAGAAAGTATAGAAGTCTTTTTGGGCCATAGGTGACTATTTTAGCTTTTCTTCATTTTTCACTATAAATTGTTATAATCAAAAGTTTAAAATTTAATTTACCATTTTTGTATTGTAATGCCTACCATCAGGATGTAAAAGCCACTCAAGTCTCAAAGCTATGTGAGCTTGCCATAATTGAAGAGTTCTTCCTTTGCCTTGCTTATCATTATTAAGTGTATCATCTATTATATACATATATTACGCATACCGAAATTTTCTCTGAGTATACAAAAGCATTTGCAATTATATTAACTATTTGATGTCATTAAAATACCTACAAAACCTCTCCAAATAATAGCTCTCCTTCTGCTTTATGTTTTAAAAAAATCTAAGCTCTGCACTTAATTTAAAAGCTAGTATCTTGCTAAGGCCAAGTCACTATACCTTTGCTTATAGTTCATGCTGGAACAAATATTTTCATCAAAATATTCACTTCTGGTTCTTTCTTTTAGTGTGACCCTGCTTTTATAGCTGCTTGTCAGTTTTAGAAGTTACTGATATCCTCTGTCCAAGCACACTAAGCCTCAGCTTCACCTTAGAATATGGTGACACCTTTCTAACCTACGTAAGTGTCTCATTTGATCTTAGGGAACAGTTCAAGCACCAAGGGTTTTTATTCTCCTGTGCTTTAAACATACTATGCACTGCATTTCAAGTGAAGTGTGAAGTGAATCTCAAGGTCTCTCAGGAATCCAAATGGAATTTGCATTGAGTATTTGAAAGAAAGCAAAATCACATTTTCTGTGTGAGTTAGATATTTGAATTTGTACTTTATATAAATATTAGAAGCTGACTCTGATGTCCTCTAACATTAAAGCAAAAGAGGACACTAAGAAACTGAATTCACTTAAAAACTATACATGGTACTGAGAGTTAAACATTACATTCTGTTTCACTTTATCTTTGGAAATATTCAGAATGTTTAAGGGTAGGTCAGGTAGATGCCACTTGCCACATCATGAGATTACTATATCTGTGATTCAAATTAAGCTATAGACAATGACCAGATTAATAAGAATAATATAAATACATCTCTGGACTTAAAGATTTCAACTGAATGGCAATATTACTAAATGAACAGCTTTAAGCCACATGGATTTCACTAGAAGGAAGTGTTTTTTAAGCAATTGATAGATAATGGATGAATTAATTAAACTTTTCCTTAAAGTATATTTCATTTCTGTTAATCTTTGTTATACCTTTTCTAGTTATGTTACAAGAAGCATTTCCTTCATGCAAATGCAACATATCTAACCAATCATTACTCTGTGCTTGAGAGAAATTATCTCCATAGATTCTACATTTCTGTGCAATGGCAAGAATAGTTGTACACTCCAAAATAATCTGCAATACTAACATCATCACATACTTTTCAGAAGGCCACATTCTGTAGCTATTGCTTTATAAAATGAAGACATTGTGTGTATTTGTGTGTATGTGTGTGTATGACTGCTGCAGATGTTGGAAAAATCTACAGCAGTCACATCAAGTACTTTGGAAGCTTTTCCTAGAATTATTTTAATACATGAATGTATTCATCATTGCTAAAAAGTTATGGTCTTCTCTCAAAAAAATACCTAGGAAACACACTTTTTAAGAAGATTTTTGGCAGCACCGCTGTTGTTAGGTGCCATCAAGTCCGTGTCCAACTCATAGAGACCGTATGGACAACAGGCAAAACAGTATTGCTAATGCATTTATTTGTGAGTGGATTGTCAGGTCCTCCCAAGCCTATAGCAGGTGTTGTTCCCAGGTGGTCTCCTATTCAAGTACGAACAAGGTCTGACCCTGCTTAGCTTCTGAGATCTGATGGGATCAGATGCCACAGTGGTATGGCTACAGGTGCTAGAAGGTTGAAACAAGGGCCTTAGGCATGCTTTGCAAGTGACCTCCCACTAAGCTACAACCCTAGGCCATTTTTTACTTTTATTTTTGAGACAAAGTCTTACTAAGTTATGCAGGCTGCCTGTTGCCTGGAATTTGTGACTGCCTTTGTAGTACCTGGGATTACAGCCGTATACCACCACACCAGGCTCAGACATGGATCTTTAAACATTTATGAGTTATTTTAAATTAAACAATTGTGGTAATCAAAAAGACAAAGTAGAAACATAATTATGTTAGCATTAAAATCAGATATTTTATGGTTTCATTTACACAGTTGGATTTCTATAGCCCCCTGGTATCCAATCTTATCAGATCTTGGTAGCCAAGCAGGATTGGGCCAGTTAATACTTGGATGGGAGATCACCTGGGCATACCAAGTGCTGCAGACTTGGGAGAAGGACCTGGAGGCCCACTCCCAAAAAATAACTATTGAAAAACCATATGAATGGCAGAGAAGCACTGACAATAGTGCTGGGCATGGCACCGTGTATGGTAGTGTTTTATTTGTTGTATATAGGGTTGCTATGAGTCGGACCTGACTCAGCAGCACCTAACAAGTAAATATAGTGTTTTCTTACATTACCTAGTGAATGATTTTTGACTTGAATAAACACCTTCACCTTTTTTAGTTATTGTTTATCCTCTAGTTTACTCTGTGCTCTCTCTCTCCAGTGCGCTCTCTCTCTCTCTCCCCCCCCCCTCTCTCTCTCTCTCTCACACACACACACACACACACACACACA
>VMDO01005475.1:69924-87790 GCA_007922755.1 Pedetes capensis | reverse complement strand
CCTGGGTAACTTAATGAGAATTTGTCTCAAAATACAAAGTAAAAAATGGGCTGCAGGTACAGTTCAGCACTTGCAAAAAAGCATGCATGAGGCTCTGGGTTCAACTCCCCAGTACTGGAAAAAAAATTAGGAATGTAGCTTATCTGAATTTTACCACTTTGAGTACCAGAATCATGACTAAAACAAACCCCTAGTTCAAATATGATTAATTTAGGACTCTATACTAGGACAGCAAAAGAATTTTTTGACAATGAATGAAGCTATACTATGATACATAAATTAGTACTTGCTATATATTAACTTTGGATATTATGAGTTCCTAACAAATGGATATCAACTTTGTATTTCCCTAAACCATTCCAAAACAGCCCTTTATTATCACTATCAAGTTATTAAAGAAAGGGTATGGTCCACATGAAATAACTTTTTCAAATTCAAATAAAAATTTAGTGTAAATACAGTGTGATTAAAGTTATCTCATTTCAATGATAATATCACTAGTCCCAATTACCTCTTTGAGAAATTTTATTTGACCATCTTAGTTAAAGGAGTTGTATCTATAAATTACCATGTTTATAAGTTTGATATCAACATCAAGTTTTTTCCAATGGTTCATACTGGGGTTATATTTTCTCCATGGGAGACTTCAGCTAATCACTGCAGATATTTCTGAATGTCATACTAGGATGGAAGGCCACTGGCATCTAGTGGATAGAAGCTAGCAATGCTGCCACACAGCCTGCAATGCACAGTACAGTCCCTCACAGCAAAGAATTATTAGGTCCAATCTAGTGGGAAGAGTAATATAAAAAACTAGTAAGATCGTATAGTCAAACTGACTAAGAGAGTAAGATTCTGTCTGATGAAAATTGGATATCTGTGCTTTCACTGTATTCAGATACTACTAAAACTTATCTACATCACAGGCTGACATATATATATATATATATATATATATATATATATACACACATACACACATACACATACATGCACACATATATACATATATATGTATATATACATATATATGTGTATATACATATATGTACATATATACATATATGTATATATGTACATATATACATATATGTATATATGTACATATATACATATATGTATATATGTATACATATAGTGACTGTGTTCAAAGACCCCTACTATAGTTAGTATTGGCAGAAAGTCCTTTGCTGTTGCTTATGTACTAGTCCAAATTTTCTTTTAATTAAACTCTCTATGCAAGGGAGGTGTTGCTTCTTTCCAAAATGTTCTACAAAGTGATCGCCTTGTTGGCTCCTCACTGTGCTCTATTTGGTAATACTAATTACTTGTTAATTAATTCCTTCCAAATATAAGTACTCCAAATATATTCATGTTTAACAAATGGGATTCTAAGATGAAAATAGAGTCCCTCCATTTCCACAGTTCAAAAATGTAGTTTTTATCACTTAAGTGTAATTTCATACACTGGGCTAACTCCACTTGACCATCCTTTGGGCCATATCATATGAGCCAGGCTGAATGCTGTCACTCACAGAGATTTACGTATGGAATATGACTTTTTCAATTCTTGTTTTTTATGTGAATATTTGTGATTCTTACACAAACATTCATAAAGGAGAAGGTCTGTAAAAGTGAAGTAATCACTTTAAAATCTATTTCTTTAATTCATGCTATTAGATTTAGGTATGCCAGTCACCTATTTTTCAACAAATTAAGTAATATTGTTTCCTATGATAAAAAAGTCTTGATGGAATTATTTTAACTTTTTGGGACTGCCCATTTGTGTGTTCAAGGAATGGATTCAATTGTGTTTCCTTCTATCATAGTACAGAATTCCATGTAAATAATTCTGGGTACACCTTTATTTTTAAAATGTCACCTAGTAGCAAATATAACTTTTATATTAGTCTTCCTTCTTTTTTTATTTTTATTATTTTAATTGTACAAATTTATAAGGTACAGAGAGATAATTCAATTCCTATGCACTGTGTACAATTATTAAAACTGGGTTGTTAATATTTTCTTCTCTTTGAACAATATACAAAAGCTTTTTGATTAGCATGTATCAATAATTATGGACAGTTATGAGGTATACATTTTTAAGAAAATTACATACAGTGTATTGAGATTCATTATTGGACTTTCATATTGTTACATCCTGTATTTCGTCCTTTCTTTTTCCTGCATTTTAGTTTGATTTGGCTTTATTTTTTGGAACATTAGCGTCAATATATAGCCTAGACTGTTCTAGAACTCTCAACCTTCCTGCCTCAGCCTCCTGATTGCTGGGATTACTAGTAGGTGTCACCTCACCTGGACTTTCTTACTTTTTGGTTTTGGTTGTTTTATTCCCTTTGCATTCTGTAATACACATTTTACTCATATTCACCTGGCAGGTTTTAACTAGATAGTTAATAACTAAAAAGTAAAAACAAAAAAAAATTTGTTCCAATCTGTAAAATGCTCACCAGGAAAAGTATCTTTAAAATGAATCTCAAGAAGTTATTTGTACTCTGAGGCATGAATAATCTCCAACTAATGCCATATATTTTATGCTCCTGTTTATTCTGTTGTACAATCAAGAAGTACATCCAATTTAGTACAGTTCAGGTTACATTCTGTATACTCAGAATAATAACCAAAGAGGCACAAGAAGGAAAAATCCTATTCAAAGGTCGGATCACAATAAAAGTGGGGGGAAGATAAGAATGATCTCAATATAAATGGACTAGAAATCGCATGTAATTGTTCTAACAAGATAAAAACAATGACCGCTACGGGAAAAGTTTCTATCTTAAACATAACTGGAACCCAAGGACATATAGAAAAAAACTACTAAGTAAAAGGTAGGGAAGACTTAGATGGGAAACTTAGATGGGAAGGATGGGAGGGGGGAAAGCATAGGGGAGGGTAAGGGGTAACCTATATGAATAATGTTTATCAAAATGCATATATGGAAATGTCACAATGAAAAGCATGTCAAAATGAAACACATTAAGGTGTACATTAAAAATTTCTAATAAAAAAAAAAAAAACAAAGAGGCAACAGTGTTCACAGCCATGGATTTCTGCATCCAGCTTAAAGGATGAAAAATGCATGCTGCTGCAGACTGTTATTTTTTTATCTGACTTCTTCCCATACAAAATGATGTTTTTCTTTTAGGGGAGGAAGAGAGAAGAGAGGAGGGTTAGGGAGAGATGGAGGGAGGGAGGGAGAGAGACAGAAAAAGAGAGAAGCAAAAACTAAGTTCTCTCATTTTGTAACTTGTAAACGACAAGTTGTTACTCTGACATTCTTCTGTATTAAATGTTTTTTCATTGTATGGGTCAACTGGAACATAAGCACATCTATCCTCATTCACATATTGTTATTTCAAAGGCAGTCGTCCTTGATATTATTCCAACTGCTAGTGCTTTTCTAAAGATACATTTAAAATGTATGCAGTAATTCCAGAAAGACAATTACAGTTAAATTTTTACATTTCAAATGCCTTTAAATTTTTCTTTAAAAAAATCTTGATTCAATGGAATGAAGGAAAAAGGAAAGAAAGGAAGGGAGGAAGGAAGAAAGGCCGGTAGCAAGGAAGGAAGGCAGGTGGGAGGGAAGGGAAGGGAAGGAAAGACAGAATGAAGAAAGGAAGAAAAGGAGGGAGGGAAAGAAGAAAGGAGGAAGAGAGGAAGGAAAAACAGGTTGATTAAATCCCAGCTACAGACCTAATGAATATCTCCAGATACCTCAAGACTATTGATGGGCTGTTATCATCCTAGAAGTCTATAAATCATTTTCTAAATATTAAAATAGAATTTTATTTTCTACCTTGTTTCACAGATTAAGGACACTTACTATGACCACAATTTAGTAATTTCTATGATGTCCAAAAACTGCCCCACTCCAAGCAATATAAAATGCTCCTCCACTTTAAAAAAAAGGCTTAATCAATATAGTGTTGAACTTGAGTAGAGGGTAATGAACAGAGGGTAGTGTATATAAGCAAGTATTGATTACTGGCCTTTGAAGTTCTACAATACAATAAAATTTTGTTTAAAATTTTCTTAAAATAATTTTGTATCTTTGTTATTAATCGGAAGTTAATTTGGAAAACAGGAGTATGTGTAGAGCTATAAATGCAAATATTAGAAACATTAAGTATCAAATTTTTACACCATCTAATGATAAGCAGCCTGCAACCATAGCACTGTGGCATCAAATCCCATCAAATCTCAGAAGCTATGCAGGGTTGGGTCTGGTTAGTACCTGGATGGGAGACCACCTGGGAAACCAGGTACTACAGGCTTGGGAGAAGGATCCAGCAACACACTTACAAAACACAATCTGCCATTGAAAACCCTATGAATAACAGAGAAGCACTGACAATAGTGTGTCATCTGTTTACATAGGGTTGGTATGAGTTGGACATTGACTCGATGGCACCTAACAACAACAAATAATAAGCAAAAGCAGAAAATACTGGAGTCTGAATTGAATGGAACAAAACTAATGAACTCTGAAAATCCCTTAGTTTTTGTTTGGGTTTTACCTTGCCTTTGATCTTTCTGATAAGTGTTAAATTCTATTTGCTTTTTATAATAATGTACAGGAAATACTTGCATGATACTTTCTATGTGTAAGACACTATTCTGAATATTATTCTATAATAGGAAATGAAGCACAGAGAGTGATAAAATTTGCCCAGCATCATTCAGCAAGTGAGGGTAGGATGGAATTTGAAGTATGATAGGCTACACCAGCATGAATACTTTAATAGTTCCTAATATATTGAGACTCTCCATCATAAAATCATTTAAATACTAAATTTGCATGGCCAGTGAGTTTGAAGCCTTCATATTGGAATCATTTTCACTTTGTTTTGTGAATTGAAAAGTGATCTCATTCAGCTAAGATGTGCTTTTCCAGAAATTCTTATAAATCCTGATAAATAGGTCAGTACGGTGAGTACCCTAGAATAAGCCTGCAGAAATATTGCAAATATGTATATTTGTGTACATTTTAAATGCTTTATACTGTACATTAAAAACTTTAAAATAGAAAATAAAATAAAAAACTAGCAGGCGGGTATGGTAGCTCATGCCTGTAATCCCAGCAACTTTAGGGGGGGACAGGAGGATTGCAAGTTCAAGACCAGTGCCAGCATGCATAACTTACCAAGACCCGGTCTCACAATAAAAAGTAAAAACTATGGGCTAAGGTTGCAGCTCAGTGGTACAGCACTTGCAATCATATAAGCACAAGGCCCTGGGCTCAACCTCTCAGTACTGAAAAACAAAAAACAAAAAACAAAACTTGTATCTATAATATGTTTCACATTTTAAGAAGCAACTGTTTAAGTACATGACTTTAGATATCACCTGCATTGTGATTGAGACCACATTTTCTGGGCTGACCAGGAGGCAAGGCTTTCATGCTGCATGAGTATAGGGTGATTTTAAGGTTCGGATCAGTGGGCAGCAGGGTGCAGAAGTATGACAAGTACAGCCAAAATGGAAAATAGAACTTGAGTAATTTTATTCTGATTACTTAGTATAAAAGAGTCTACCTGGTGCCACTTCTGATTTATGGAACAGATTGGACTTGTAATGAGAGTCCACATGTAAATGACCTCATTCAAAGGAAGTCACAACCTTGTCTTGATATACTTCATGTGTGGACTCATGAATAAATTATGTACAGCTTTTCCTTTCAGTTGGGAGCTAATTCTTATGTTAGATTTATTCAACTTTCTCCATAAGAATAGACCATCATAGTACCAAAAAGTGTCATTCATTTCAGTCTTTTACTGATTCTTCCCTGCTGTATTTTTTTGCTTAAAAAGTCCTTTGTTTTATATTGCATAATTTGACTTCATGACAATTTTAAGAGAAAAAATGCTTGAATACCATTTTCATGGTATTCTCAAAATGAAATTTTAAAACTGCTCACATATTGTCTTCAAAAAAACTACCAAAAATCTGCTGACTCCACTAAGGAGGTTGGCGTAACTTTTGTTGCAACATGTATATGTGACATTCGGCTATGCTGAAGTATAGCACGTGTCCAAATGTGTCTGGTATACTGAAATTCTGTTTTGTTCTGTTGGGAAAAGTAGTATACAGCTAAGCAGCTATTGTAGCATTTGTTTAAACAAAAGTTATTGTTGTTAGGTGCCACTGAGTGGAGTCCAATTCATAGCAACCCTATGTACAATAGAAGAAACACTCCCCAGCACTGTGCCATGCCAGACACTATTCTCAGTGTTTCTCTGCTCTTCATAGGGTTTTCAATGGCTGATTGTTTCAGGAGTGGGCTTCTGGGTCCTTCTCCCTGGCCTAAAGCACCCCGTATTCCCAGGCAGTCTCTCATCCAAGGACTAATAAAGCCTGACCCTGCTTAGTCTCTGAGATCTGACAAGATCAGATGCCAGGGTGTATGGCTGTAGACAAAATAAAATTTAGACCATGCCAATATATAAAGAGAAACTAATTTTCATCAAGCAAAGTTGGGGTTGAAAAAACTATTTTATGTAGCTCTGCTTAGATGACTATATTAACCAGGTTATTTTTATAGATTTAATTATGAATATCATAACTAGAGTGTGCCAACTATCTGTCTGAATAATCACATTTTCTTATATTGTCGGTTAACAAGTGTCATTTGGCAAAGAACATTTGGATATTTATTAATTACAAATCCATGGCTTTACTCCAATTTTTAAAAATCTTCTATCTTTTCCTAAAATGCTTTAGATATTTTTAACAGTCTTCCTGTGGCTTCCATCCTTACTTAATTCCATCCGGTAATGCATTGTGAAAATAATGAGCAAGGATAACTGGATGGTTCTGTTTGCATCCTCTCTCAGAAAAGCTGTCTTGATCATCTATATATCAAACTGCATTTGTGAAAAACATTTATAAATATAATGCAACATATTTTACGGCAGAATATTTGTATTTAAGAATTATCAGGTAGTGACAATGGGAGAACTTGTGTCCAAACTCATCAGCTCTGTAGTACATCTTGAAATCATGGGTTATGATCCGTCCAGCATTCCTCTTCTGTCTTAAGATTGCTTTGGCTAATTGGGGCATTTTGTTCTTCCACATGAATTTTAGGATTGTTTTTTCTACTTCTTTGAAGAATGTCATTGGGAGCCGGGGGCAGTGGCCCATGCCTGTAATCCCAGTGGCTAGGGAGGAAGAGGCAGGAGGATCACAAGTTCGAGATCAGAGGCAGTCTGTGTAATTTAGTGAGACCCTGGCTCAAAAAGTAAAAAAAAAAAAAAAAAATGGTCTGGGGGCCCAGCTCAGTGGTCCAGCACTTGCAAAGCATGCAGGCGCAAAGCCCTGGGTTCAATCCCCGGTACTGAAAAAAAAAAAAAGTCATTGGGTTACTATGGATGTTATAACTGTATCAATTCTTCCCGATCCTAAGCATGTCTTCTTTGATTTCTTCAGGTTTTTGTAATTTTCATTGTAGAGATCTTTTGCTTCTTTAGTTAAATCTGTCAGTAGATACTTGGGGACATTGTGAATGTGATGGTTTTCATGATTTTTTTCTTAGAAAATTCCTTGTTGGTATATATAAAACGTATTGATTTTTGTGTGTTAATTTTATATCCTGCTACTTTACTCAATTTGTTTATCAGTTATAATAGCCTTTTGGTGGAGTCTTTAGATTTTTCTATTTATAGAATCACATCATCTGCACATGGGGATAATTTGAATTTCTTTCTTGTTTGTATGCCTATTTTTTTATCTTTCTCTAGCCCTATGGCTAAAATTTCTGGTACTATAAGAACACTGAGGGTGAACACCCTTGTCTTATTCTTGATCTTAGAGGAAACGCTTTTGGTTTTTCCCCATCCAGTATGATGTTGGCTATGGATTTGTGTATGGCCTTTATTATATTGAGGTATGACTCTTCTACACCTAATTCGTTCAGGGCTTTTATCATGATGCAGTTGTTGTTAGGTTTCATTCAGCATGATAGAAGATTGAATTTTATTAAATGATATTTCTGCATTTGTTGAGATAACCATATGATTTTTATCCTTCATTCCATTTCTGTGATGTATTACATTTATTAATCTATGTATGTTGAACTGTTTTTGCATTCCTGAAATCAAATCAGTTTGAATATGGTGTGAGATCCATTTGGTGTAATGTTAAATTTGATTTTGCTAGTATTTTATTGATGGTTTTTGCATCTACATTCAATCAGAGAATATTGGTCCATAGATTTCTTTCTTTATTTTGTTGTTGTTGTTGCTTTGTTTTCTTTCTCTTTTGCCCTTGTCATGTTTGGCAAAAGAATAACGCTGGCCTTGTAGAATGAGTTTAGAAAGTAGAAAGTAGAAAGTAGAATGAGTTCCCTCTCTTTCAATTCTATGAAAGTTTGATAAGTATTGGTGTTAGTTCTTCTTTAAAGATTTAATATAACTCAGTAGTGATGCCATCCAGCCCTGGGCCTTTCTTTGTTAGGGAACTTTTTCTAATTGATTTAAGCTCATTATTGGTTATTGTTTTATACAAGATTTTGCATCCTCATACAATTCGTAGATTAAATATATCCAGAAATTTGTCCTCTTCTTTTAGATTTTACGATTTATTAGCATATATTTTTGCAAAATAATCTCTAAAGATCATTTTAATTGGTGTGGTATCAGTTATGATATCTCTTTGTTCAACTCTGATTTTGTGCCTTCTTTTTGATTAGTCTATCAATTTTTTGATTTATCAATTTTGATTTTTTTCATAGAACTTACCCTTTGTTTCATTGATCCTTTGTAATGATCTTTTAGACTCTATTTCATTTATTTATACTGTATTCTTTATTATTTATTTCCTTCTACTAATTTTGAGTTTGGATTGTTCTCACTTTTTTAAGACCTTAAAGTGTGTCACTATTGTTTATTTTGAATCTTTCTGGTTTTTTTTATGTAAACACTAATTGCTATGAACTTCTCCCTTAATACTGCTTTTGCAATGTGCCACAGGTTTTAATATGTTGCATTTCTGTTTTCACTTGTTTCAAGAAATTTTAAATTCCCCCTCAGACTTCATCAGTGATACACTGTTGACTCAACAGTGTGTTCTTATGCGCTTGTATAGTTTCTATAGTTTCTCTTATGGTTGACTTGTAGTTTCATTCCTATGTGACAGAACAGATATAGGGTGTGATCTTAATTTTTGTGAATTTTTAAGACTTATTTTGTAGCCTAACATATGCTTTTTTCTAGAGATAGTTCCATGCACTGATGAAAATAATTTGTACTCTGTAGCTCTGGGATTAATTTCCATAAATGTCTGTTAAACCCATGTAATCTCTAGAGTAGTTTAACTCTGATATCTTCCTTGTTGTTTCTTTTTAATTGTTTTCATCTATCTATCTATTGATTAAAGTTGGGTAATGAAACCTCCCACTATTATTGTATTAAAGCATAGTTCTCCCTTTAGGTCTAAGGGCGTTTGTTTTATAGAATTAGGTGCTCTGTTATTAAGTGCATACAGATATATAAGCATTATATTTTCTTGATGAATTGATTCTTTAATCATTATATAGTGGCCTTCTCTGTCACTTTTTATTGTTTTTGTATTAAAGTCAATTTTGTCAGCTGTTTATAGATACTACTTCTGGCTTTTGGATTCTATTTGCTTAGAATATCATTTTTCCATTCTTTTGCTTTCATTCTGTATATCTCTTTACTGGTAAGATGAGTTTCCTATATGCAGCATATTGGTGGGACTTGATTTTTGGTTCACTCATTCAGTAAGTCTCTGAAAACTATTTGCATTAATATTTATTGATATGTGGGCTTGTGCTTTTGATTTTATTAATTTTCTTTCATGTGTTTTTGAATAACCTTTGTTCATTTCTTCCTGTCATATTCTTCTATGTTATTTTATGATTTACTTTATTTATAATATTTGAATTTTTCTGTTTCATTTTTGTGTTTCTACTCTTCTATTGGGATGTGACTTTCACATATTATCATGATGGTAATTATCATTCTTCCATTTTGGGGTATAGGATTGCTTTAAGTGTCTTTTGTAAGGTTGGTCTGGTGGTAATAAGTTCCTCTAGTTTTTGCTTTTCTTGCAGTCTATTTCTCCTTCAATTCTGAAGGATACCCTTACTGGGTATAGTAATCTTGGTTGGCACTTACTTTCTTTCAGGTCTTTAAATATATTATTCAATTCCATCTTGGCCTGTTTAGTTTCTGCCAAGACATCTGCTGTTAGTCTAGTGAATTTGAATTTAATGTGACTCTGTGCTTCCCTCTTACAGATTTCAAATTTTTTTCTTTATCCTAACTTTTGACGGTTTAAGTATAATGTGTCATGAGGAGGATCAGAAAAGTCTGGTCATTTTCTATTTGGGATCTCAAAATTCTTCTGTACCTGAATATTTAAATTTTTCCTAAGATCAGAGATTTTCTTCTGCTATTATTTCCTTAAATAGGTTGTTTATGATGCCTATGACCTTTATTTCTTCCCTTTTGTACATAATGATGATGTGTACATTTGATCGTTTAATGGTATCCCAGAGAACTTTTTTTTTTTCCGTACTGAGGAATTGAGTTCAGGACCTCATATATGCTACACAAGTGCTCTACCACTGATCTGTACTCCTGAACCCCTCCTTTTTTTGAGACAGAGTCTCACTAAGTTGCAAAGATTGCCTTTGGATTCAGCCTTCTGAATAGCCATGGTTACAGATATGTGCCACAGTATGTTACTGTCCCAAAGTTCTTGAATGCTCTCCTCATTCATTCTTATTTTTGTCTTGATTTTTGTGAATGTGTTTTTCCAAAATACTTTTGTTCAATCTCTAATATTCTTTATTCCACTAATTTTTTCTAACTTTACTGATCCTTTCATATCCAAGATTTCTAATTGGCTCTTTTTCAAAATTTGTATCTGCTTGCTGAATTTCACATTCATATTTTTCATTATCTTGCTAGTTTTATCTGTTTATCTGCATTCTCCTGGATCTCACTGAGGTTTTTTTTTTTTAAAGAATCATTCTTTGGATTCTATATCATGTATTTCATCTACTTTAATATCTGACAGTTAGGAAGTGTCATATTACCTTGATTTTTTAAATATTTCTTATATTCCTTTCCTGAGATTTGCACATCTATTAGAATGGGTATCTCTACCACTTTTATAGGATGACTTCCTTATTAAGCAGCTTTCTCCTAAAGATGTATCCTGAGATATCAGTTTGTTATGTGACGTTGAGTTTATTTCCAGCTGGGTACCACAGTGTTATCTCTATGTAGATTCTTTGTCTTTAGTTAGTGAGTTTGGACACAGTGCATATGGTTTCAGAGCTGGAGAAACCCACTGCCTCTGCAGATTACACAAGAGTGGCAATACTCTACCATTTCAGGCAGATGTACATTAGCAGAGTATCTAGGGTGAAGTCTGTGTGGTTATTCTTACAGTGAAAGTGATGGCTACTGGTTATGGATGATGTGGTTTTCCTAGGCACTGTTGATATTGGCTCTGTTATTTGAAAGATTTTCTGGTATTCCCTGCACCAGTAGTAATGAGGGGCCAGAAGCACTTATCCTCTGATCAGACCCTGGCACAGGTCCAGGTGCTTCATGAGGAGAGTCAGGAATAAGAATCACAGTATCATCTGTGTGGTCTCATATCCAGGTTTGTCAGCAGTGCATGATCAGACAGGATGCAGGACTGACTGATGCAGGGAATCAAGGATACAAGGAAACTACATAGGTACATTTACAGCGGCATCAAAACTTGTTCCTCTCTGCTACTCCCTTGAGTGTGTCTGCTAGTAACAGGACCTCAGACACACCTAGCTGCAGACTCTTAGGGACAAGGAGATGACCAGGGGCTTTTCTCCCCAAAAGATTTAGCTGTAGTGCCCATGAGGGATCAAGTCAGAGTAGATCATCATGGGAGCTGGACAAATTTCTTCTCACTGAGATGTTCACAGATACAAGCAAAAGCAGAACTTGACAATCACAGAGAAAAGATTTTTTTTCTGGACCTTCTTAATACATGTGCTCTGAGAGCAGAGCAATAGCTAGAGCCTGGTCAGTGTTAACTTAAAACTGCTTCAGCATGCCTATGTGGGCTAGGTAGCAATGGAACTGCAGAGTTCTTTCTCTACCTTTTTAGCAAAAGGTGCCCATGTATGGTGCTCAGGGAGGGGTGGTATCTGCCTGCAGTCTTAGCACCTGTATGGAACCACATGTGACTGGCCATGCACCCAGTCTTGGAAACCAACCTTCCCAGTATTCTGTTTCTCCATGGTTGTGCCCTCCTTCTCCCTCTACACTACAATGCCCACTCCCAACAGTGCAGTGCTTTCAGTGAATTTGTGTCAGTCACTCTATGAAGTTACTTGGTTTTGTGTGATAGCTACTCACAGAACCAGTGTCATGGAATGTCTTTGGGGTTCCTGTGCAAGTTCAAAGAACTGATTCTTTCTCAAGATGGCTTCTGGCTGTGATACCCTGGTGGGTATTCAGAGACAAAGTGAATTCCTTTTCCAAAATCAGGCTGCTGTGCAGATTTTAGATTTCTGATCTTTTAGGCTGCAAGCCTGTTAGGACTGTGTAATTTTTCCATAGCTAGGATTGCCAATATCTGTGCCAGTAGCTCTTCACTTTTCTCTCTTTCACCTTTACCTCTGAAGAGGAGAGACTCCCCGACCCAGGCTATGGATCCAGGTAAGTAGGTACTAGGCTATTTTATTTCCCTTGCTGTGGTATTCTTCAAGGTCTCTTGACCTTACAAAGTTTCTGTTTCCTTGTGGTTGAATTTCAGTGTTCTCTCATTGTCACTCACCTCAATATAAAACCATATACCTGTTCCTTTAGTTCTTTGTAGGGAAGCTTCTTTTCAGTCATCTTGACCATCTTCTAGGCACTATATATTTCTCAAATATATACAGCATATCATTTAAATTATAGCCCAATAAATCACATAGAATATCAGCAATATATCATATTGGTTCCTCTAAAAGACTAATGAAATTGAAAGAATTTGGACATTCCAAGCAACATAGCCAGTACGTGCATCTTGGGTCATCCTCAAACATTGGGTTGCCGAGATTCCAAAGTGCTCCAGCATCCTCCCTAAGGATCTTCTAGCACCATTTTCTGTCTTCCAAGCAATCCCTGGTGTCCTGCTACCTACAATGTCCCACCACCTATAGGTCACAGAGTAACAGAGGCTACAGACACAACCACCTTTGTCTCTGGGAACAGAGGAGACTGAGCTGAGATCAATAATACAAATTTGAAACAATTTGTAGCATATCTCAAACAATTTAAGGAAATATGTGTATTCTGTTTTACTATTTCATTCCTATCCATTTTCATCCAAAAGACTTTTTTTATTATTGGGAGATATCAGATATCTCAACCAACATAAAAATTACTTTTTGGTTTTGGTAACATTTGGAAAATTATCATACTTTAATGTTGTAGATAAGATCAAATGACTTAGGAAGTGATCCTCATATAAGTGAAGCAGAAGCTAGGTCAATATTTGTGATACATATAGGAACAGATACACAGTGGATATAACTTATGGTTCACAAACAGGATTGCAAGAAATATCTTATTCATTTTTTTGTTTGCTTGTTTTTTGTGGTACTTGGGGTTGAACCCAGAGTCTTGTGCCTGCATGCTTTGCAAGTGCTGTACAACTGAGCTGCACCCTCAGCCCTTTTTTATGTTTTTTGAGATAGGGTCTCACTAATTTATGCAGACTGTCTCTGGTCTCGAACTTGTGATCCTCCTGCCTCCACCTCCTGAGTCTCAGGGATTACAGGCATGGGCCACAAAACCCAGCTTTATTCATTTTTCTTAAAATCAAATTTAAGCTGATCCTATCCAACTGAGTTCCCTAGAAATTCCACCTACTATTATTATATTACTCTTTCTTCCACTCCTCTGTTCTGTTCACCCCAGATCCTAACAATCCTAGGAATCTAACAGGGACATTGGAAATTTCCACTGGAATTGACTTCAAAATCCCCAATGTCCCTGTTAGATCCCTGGGATTGTTAGGTGAGTGACCAGTAGTTGTTTCTGCTGGTTTCTTCCCAAGCCTGGAATCCCTGTTTATCACATCATCCAGGCACACTGGAGTTTCACCCAACATTTCGTTATTTCCACTCTCTTCTACTCGTAAAGTGAAGGAGTCCTTCTCAGGCCACATAGCCCTCTACTTTCTTGCTTTTGAGAATCTCTATAGCTCCATGGTCCAGGCATATATTTCATCTCTTTCTCTTAATCCTCCTCCCATCAATCTCAAACCCATCTGCCTGACCTTATATGGTTCCTCAGTGAGTTTAGGTTTTAATAAAGGGTTACTCATTTTAATCCCCCTTTTATGGGTAAGTAAGTGATGGCAGAAGTTGAGTAGCATGCCCTAGGTTACACAGCTAGTAAGTGGTAAATTTGAACAAAGTATAGCACCAGGGAGATCTGGTTGCCTTGTTGAATAGGGAGAAAACCAGAAGAAAAAACTTAAAAACAAAAAAATACACTATTTTGCATTTATTACTAGTGTTTGACCAGGCCTAACAGTCTGGTTCTGCATTTCCAGACATGTGCTTATTAAGACATATAAATTGCACTTAATTAAATGGTGGTGCAAGTAGCTGGACAGACTTAGGTTGAAGTTGTGCCTCTGCCACCTATTACTTTTATTGGACCTTATTCTTACTGTCTCTAAACTGAAAATGTGAAAATATATGTTTGTGGGTCTTCCCTTCCAACAGAAAGTAAATCACCTTTTGAAAAGTGTCTAAGTAAGTAAAAGCCTTTGCTCTTCAGCCAAATCATTTCAATTACCATCACTAGTCAGAACCATTTGTTTGCCAGAAGAATTCAATGGATTCAGCAGTTTTCCAGAGGCTCTAATTGTGTTCTGTTATAATAAAGATAGAAAAGGCACTTTCCTCAAGGGACTTGTGTTGTAAAGGACTGTGCTGGGAAAACATTCCTCATGAATTATTCACTCACACTTGCACTATTTGGTAATATCGAAATGACTGGTGTACTATTGGCCATGTAAAAGACAAACAGAATGTCTAAATAGCTGAGGATAAATCACGTCAGGATTTAAATGTGCTTAGAGTCTTCTAGTGGAGAGCATCATAATTTAATTCTGGATCCTGTGCATAGGCAGCCAGAAAACTTCTTTCACAAAAAGTCAAAATGGATGAAATTTCGGACCAGTGATATTAGTAGACTTGAACAGAAATCTGTCCAAAATCTCCAATCTCTCAAAACTTGTATTACTTTATTGAGGATCTTCATGCTACTATTACACATAAATCTGTGCAACAATTATCTTCCTTGAAGAATGTCTAAATAAATCTCTGATGTTCTTTCTAACTAGGAAAACAATAGACTCTGACTAATCTTTGTTAAGTTTATGTAAGAAAATTACATGATGTCTGTAAGTGTGTTTTTTATTAATTAGTCTTTCATAGTAGAAAAAATCAAATATTTCTGCTTAGGTATGTGAACAAAGGATATTAAAATCCAGTTTTCCTAAAATTGAGGGGTATTTTTAGTTCACTCAATGCTCATATAAAGATCACTTTCAAACAAGTCATTTAGTATCTCATATTATGTATACCTTTGTTGTTGTTGTTGGGTGTTATCAAGTTGAACTTGACTAATAGTGACCCTACTTACAACAGAACAAAACACTACCCAAAACTGTGCCATGCACACAGTATATTTATGCTTGAACCCACTGTTGCAGACGATATTTTTCCTCTCAATTTGAGTCATGCCACATTAGCCAACAGAGGTCCCAAGGGCTTTACTCCATTCCCATCATTAAGGTCAACTCTGAGGAGACAATTCTCCCCTGTTTGTTTCTTGAATGCTTTCCAGCTTAGGGGCTCATTTTCTGGCATTACATCTGACAGTGCTTCTCTTCTCTTCATAGGTTTTCAATGACTAATTATTTTAGGAGTAGGCAACTCAGTCCTTCTCCCTAATCTGTCTTAGTCTGTAAACTCAGCTGAAACTTATCCACCATGGGTGGCTTTGCTGGTAAATGAAATACCAGGGGTATAGCTTTCAGCATCACAGCAACATGCAAGCCCCCACAGCATGGCAAACTGACAGACACGTGGGGGATATATACCCTAGAATACATGAAGTCACTCGTTTAACAAATATGTATCAAGTCCATAATATTCATGGACATCATTTAGTTTGCTAGTAATAGGAGTTTTGCTTCTTATTTCCCTTCTGTGATTGTAGCTTTCTCACTAAGAGAAATCAATCCAGAATATATAGATTACTAGTAGTCACAAAATGTACTACCAGGTGTTAGTCACACATTTTTTAAAAATATCACTAAACTAAGAAGTGGGAGTCCTGGCAGAAGGAACTATCTCAATTGTCTGAATCATGTATTGAGTCAATTGCAAGAACTGGGAATGTTAGCTCCAGGTCACAGATATTAAGTACCTTTTGAAGTAAAAAGTATTAATGGAACATCTGTTATTAACACTGAAATTCGTCTATTCCTTGAGACTGAATATAGTGTCTAAGTGTTTACCTAAGCTGTCAGATCAACAGGAAAATGTATGGGATATGGAGTAATATAAAATTATATTCTAATTATCTATTCCATTTGTTGCTAGAAAGCTGCTTGTTTTTCATGAATCTCATTTCTGAGAATAAGAATGTCTGCACAGTGGATTTAGGGGAGACATAAATCAAATATACACAAAACACTTGATTTCTTCCAGATGTAGTATGTTGTTATTATTGTTGTTAGGTGCCGTCGAGTCGGTATCTGACTCATAGCGACCAACAGGGGAAACACTATTGTCAGTGCTTCTCTGCTGTTCATAGGGTTTTCAATGGCAGATTGATTTTTGGGAGGGGGTTGCCAGGCCCTTCTCCCAAGCCTACAGCTTCTGGTGTTCCCAGGTGGTCTCCCATCCAGGTACTAACCAGGCCTGACCCTGCTTAGCTTCCGAGATCTGATGGGATTGGATGCCACAGGGCTACAGCTGCAGGCAGATGTAGTATAGTAAGGAGGAAATACACACTGATCTCCTTGTTTTGCATATGTGTAATGGCAACGTGTGATAAGGACTAAGATGGTGAAGAACAAACTTCTGAAAGAGAGATGAATAAAGGTCAAAATTTAGTTTAGAAAATCTATGGAAATATTTTTGAGAAAGTAAAATCAAACTGAGGTATACACGATAGGTAAGAATCATCCAGGGAAAGATCTGAAGGAATGCTGCAAGACCTCAGGCAGGAAGGAGATTATGTGACTTCAGGAATCTGCTAAGCAAATGGCTTGGTAGAGATGGGCACAGGATGTGGAATACACTGGGCCTCATTTGAAAGGTGAACACTTGGTGGCCACTGTGGTGCAGCCCTGTGGTCCCAGATACTCAAGAGTTTGACACAGGAGAGTCACTAGGTCAAGGTCATAGGCAACCTGCACAATTGTCTCAAAATAAAATAATAAAATAGGGGGTAGGGTTGGAGCTCAGTGGTGGGGCACTTGCCTAGCATTTCCTTGTCAGGTGCTGTTGAGTTGGGGTCCATCTCATAGGGACCCTTACCGAGTTTTCATTGGCTGATTGTTTTGAGATTATTTCAGGAGTGGCTTGCCACATCCTTCTCCTGTGACAGCAGGTACAAACGTGAATTATCTTGGGCACAAAGGACTACACCAACACCTCAGTAATTGTCCATATCGAAGAATTTGGATTTTTCTGAATGCAATGGGAAACCAAGTGAAGGACATTCAATTACATGATGGCATTATCTAACATATCTTTTTTTCCTTTTTTTTTCTTTTTTCTTTCTTTCTTTTCTTTTTTTTTTTT